>ML781678.1:361087-372158 GCA_009831015.1 Picea engelmannii | reverse complement strand
ACCTCCTTGTTGCGCAACTTCGTCAAACCAGGCGATGACTCTGTCAGTTGGAAGAGTTACTTTGATTCATTGTTATACGGAGTTTGAAAAACATAATATTAAAATGTTTTTGATATTCTTTAGTGAAATAAGTTTACTATTTAATTTTCACACAACTAATTGTGAATTGTTTATATTTTTACACAACTAATTGTGAATTGTTTATATGTTTTGATTAGTTTATTAATGTATATTTCTTTGGATTTATGACATACATAGAAATATGATTTATTAAATAGATGGAAATCCTTAAATTTTCAATATACTATATTTTAATTATTTTGTTTAAATATAATTTATTTTAATTTCGATTTATAACAATCATAGTTAAAAATAATATCTCATCTTGTTTTTAAAAGTTCATATAAAAAGAACTCGATTTTACATGGGTTTAAAACTTTTGTAATGGGTTATTAAAAAATAGTTTTAAAGTTCGTATAAAAAGAACTCCATTTTACATGGGTTTAAAACCTTGGGTTATTTTTTTTATTTTTTTTACAGAAACTGATTTATATATAAAAGGTGTGATCGAAGTTGTTAGTGTACAAAAAAGGGGGGGTTTCTGAGTTTATGACCCAATATCTAGCTACTAAGATCTTTCTACACATGAACTTGTTCCCCAAAAACTTTTGTTGCTTATTTAATAAAGACTTACAAGTCTAGCTATTGCTTGCAGACTGCGAGTTGACATTGCCAATGTTACAAAATTTGACTAAATTCATTGCTTACTTCTTCTTTTCCTCTGATGTTGGCGTTGGGATTTCTTCAGTAGGCGGCTCCAGAGGGAAGTTCAAGTCTGGTAGGGTCGTGGTTGCTCTGATCTCTCATTCTTCACTGCTGCTTTGGCCTTCCGCTTCCTGAGATTTGAGTCCTTTATCTTTCTCTAGCCTCTCCCCTTGGCTTCTCAAAAAGTCCACCTCATTCTGGAGTTGACAGATCAAGGCTTGGTGATTTAAGAGATTTTCCAGGGTGAAATTTAAGGTGGGGTTGTGAGAGTCTAGGCACATGGATAGGTGTTGGGTGGTGAGGAATTTATTTCCCACCGTTTCCTCCTCTCGATCTTCTTGGGCTCTGCGTTAGTCCATGTCGACTATGGCTCTAGATAACGAAGGTAGTTTATCGTTCTCTTTTCTAGCGCGGTCCCTGCTTCTGTCTTTATATTGTAGGAGTTGTTGAGCTATGTTCTGGATTTTAATAGCAGGCTAATTCAGGTGGCTCAACTTTAAATGCTTCCTTCTCCTTCTCCTCTATGCGGATCATGTTCGTTGGCTTTCTCTGTTACGATATTTTTTCCTTCCTCTGATCTTACCACTATCTTGAGTTGTGTTCTTCCCTTTGTCTTTGCCTATCCACCTTATTCTGTGAATTATTCCCTGGCTTGGAGAAACCGAACTCTTCCTGTAGTTTACTAACTTGAGAGCATCGCTTACCCTCCTATGGGTTTCTATATAATGGATCGGGCTCTAATTACCCTAGAATTCCCATGCAGTGTCCTTCCTTGTTCGTGTAAGGTGACTTCTCTGAAGCTTGAAATGCTGCCAATTTTTATTCCTCATGCTCTGAATTCTCACCTCTGTCTTATCCCCGATCATTTGCGCGAGTGGAATTGATGAGAGGATATGGGGNGGGGGGGGGGGGAGAATATAACTGTGCAGATGATCTCACTTGTAGGATCCCATGGGCGACTGGCCCGTTGTTGCATGTGCCTTTCCTGTCTGGATCAATGTACCATAAACTTTGTTTATGGATTTAACATCGTACCTTGGCCTCCCAAGAAAGCGGGAGTTAGTCCATATCAGCCGCTACGCTGGAGTGCACTGTGCCCGTGTCTGTTGAGCGTGTGTACATCTTGTGTGAGCTGGATCATTAGGGGTTAAGGGGGGATGAGCATAGTGGTCTTTCCATTGATTTCCAAGTTCCCTTTACCTTTGCCAATAACTTTGTTTGCCTGATCGTCGACTTTCCAGTTGTTTGCATGATGGATGTGGCAGAAATGAGTGTTCATGCCTTTAATAGTGTTCCTAATCCTCTCAATGATTCTTTTAAGTGCATAGTTTTTTGAGTTGGTGTTCTTGAAAAAATACCCGATGATTGTTTTGGAGTCTCCTATGATGGTTAACTTTTTAATATGATGATCCCTCGCGATTTGTGTCCCTTTCAGGAGAGCATAAGCTTCAGCTGCATTATTTTTGGTGATGCCTAGATTCCAAGAGTAAGTAATCATCCTTTGACCTCTAGGGCTAAAGAGAACCCCTCCCACACCTGCCTCCCCTCTAAATTTGAAGGACATGGGGGTGGGCTTTGATCCACTTATGTGTGCACGGGTCACGATACCATTTAATATAGTATCTCTGGGTGCAACCACACATTTGACCACTACCTCAAGGTTCCCCCATGGCTCCAGGTAAATCCCTCACGAAAATTGAACCTTGCCCAATGGTGAAAAAATCCTCTCTTTCCACCATTGGATCCAACCCCTTTGGGACTAAATTTGAAGGACATGGGGGTGGGATTTGATCCACTTATGTGTGCACGGGTCACGATACCATTTAATATAGTATCTTTGGGTGTAACCACACGTTGGACCACTACCTCAAGGTGCCCCCATGGGTCCAGGTAAAGCCCTCACGAGAATTGAACCTTTCCCAATGGTGAAAAACTCACTTTCCACCATTTGATCCAACCCCTTTGGGCCTAAATTTGAAGGACATGGGGGTGGGCTTTGATCCACTTATGTGTGCACGGGTCACGATACCATTTAATATAGTATCTCTGGGTGCAACAACACGTTCGACCACTACCTCAAGGTGCCCCCATGGCTCCAGGTAAAGCCCTCACAAGAATTGAACCTTGCTCAATGGTGAAAAAATCATCGCTTTCCACCATTGGATACAACCCCTTTGAGCCTAAATTTGAAGGACAGGGGGGTGGGCTTTGATCCACTTATGTGTGCACGGGTCATGATACCATTTAATATAGTATCTATGGGTGAAACCACACGTTCGACCACTACCTCAAGGTGCCCCCATGGCTCCAGGTAAATCCCTCACGAGAATTGAACCTTGCCCAATGGTGAAAAACTCATCGCTTTCCACCATTGGATCCAACCCCTTTGGGAAAAACCTTGTAATGGGTTTTTAAAATGTAGTTTTAGTTTCATTTTAACAATTTAGCCTTGATTCAATATTTTCTTATTATATGCATAATTCAATGTTCATTTTGATTTTTGATTTTGATTTAAGGACTGAAATTAGGATCTCTAACACATCATGGGAGCCAAACTTTACTTTATTTTTGTTTTTTGTTTTTTTTCATATATTTTAAGGAGAATTTAAGGTTACATTTGTTTCTTGTTCCCCGAATGGGGTGTTACACATTTCATCACATACATGACATGCCACCCAACATTGAATCCTATGGACACCTAACCCTTCAATTCTTGAGCTGATGACTTAGGTCGACGTGTTTGGAAGTGGCAAGGTCATTTCACATAGGGTTCATCACATTCGAAGGGATTTAGGAGCAGAGGAATGTTGTGAGCCTGCACGGAGGAGGTTGACAACCGTAATGTATGGTACTAGGATTTTAATCATTTCATAATGGTCATAACGCAAGTGAGGAGAGATAATTTTATCCATCGTAGGGCCTGAAAACAATGTCATTCTGGCATCAACCTCTACCTAGTGCATTACTGTCGCGGAAGGAAATTGGGAGTCTGGATCTTTCATCTCCGGGAGTGGGTCTAGACTTCTTCTACCATAAATCTTAACAAATATGTAAACATCATGCCGCGAAAGAGAGGACATTCGAAGCGAGGAAGAGGAACTGACATTCCAGTGGATCGACCTATCTCCATGGTCGAGGGCATGGGTAAGAAGAACTCTCATAGGAAGTGGACCAGATATCCCATTGGAAATTCAAGCAAGGAACAACAACAGGAAAGTCGACACACCCCGGGATGTTGGGGTTGCAGAATATAAAGGTTTGATAGTCATGGACGCTCTCTCGACTATGCCCCAAAATCCTTTTCGGGCTGGACTTTGTTTGAGATCCCACCTCCTAGTCCCAACAATAGTTATACCAGGAGTAGTCATGGAGTTCACTCTGCGGGAAAATGCATACTCTCTGGCAACATCATATGAAGGTACGAGGAATGAAAACAACACAGAGGATTCCCAATGCATACTCAATGCCATATCCACTGTTCAACAATTGGTCTTTGAGCTTCACAACTAGCTATTTGATGTTAAATTCCACATTGAGATTTTGGAGAAACATCTGGCCTCAGCCACGCCCTTCGATTTCACTCGAGATTTTGGAGAAACTTGCCTATCCTACTTCCATATGATAAAAAATGGCACCAGGCCTGAAGGTTATCAGGTTCTTCTTGGGATCTGGTCATTCAATTTTGTATATGGGTCCTTCATGTATAACTGTTATCAACCTTAAGGCTAGTCTACATCTCAAAGGTGTAGTCTTTTTGTGTATATCAGATGTCAATGGCTATGTCAAAGAGTCTATATGTCATCAACGCCACTCGACAATGTCTATTGTTCTAGTCTTATAGGAAATACAGTTTTAGACAAACCGCTGGAGCAAAATCGATTTCCTCCAATAAAGCTTACTTACAAAAAAATATCTATTTAATATTATTTTTTAATGATTTTATCAATTATTTTTTATTAATTCAAGTAAATGTTAATTTTTTTATTGACAAATTTAAATCTCAATCAAATATTCAATTTACATTTAGAATCCAATATAATGAAATATATTATCCCATAGATATTTACATCATCATATTTTCACTTTAAAAACATATATACAACACTTATACCAAATAATAATAATACTAATATATATTAACTAAAAATACATATATAAATATAAATAAAATATCTTTCTATTTATGAAAAAAAAAATAATATATATATTTATACAAAATTATTTTAAACATACAAAAAAATTCTATATAAATACAAATTTCATTATATAATTTTTATATAAAAATATTATTACAATGTAAATATATATATATATATATATATATGTGAAATGTAAACTATATATATACATAATCAAAACTGTTTTCTATATCTGTAAAAATTTTGAATTTCAAATTTGATCAAGTTAAACGATACTCTAAAAAAACATAGATTCATTTTAAACGATTAAAAATTTTAAATCTTATAAAATTTGATCTTTTTGAACAGTTAATAAATCCGAAGATAATCAATATATATTTATCTATATAATTGAACCAGTGCCCCTTCTGAATAGCAATGCCGACATTTAGTACTAGATATGTGCTGGAATTTCACTCAGACGATGTGCACTATCTTTTCATTGCCTCCATGAAAAGTGTGTCAATAAAGATGAACAATAATTTTCTCATTCTTAATGCTTCTTTGATGCACATACAGGAAATAAGCGTGGAATTTAACTAAATGTGTATATTATGATGACAACCGAATCATGAAAACTCTTCCTGTAGTTTGCGCATTCCAAGGAAGGATTTGAATGGCAGAAAATGGATAATGATTCTTTTCCAGAAATCACAAAACAATAACACCATTAGAAAGCCATTCACTCACATTGTTGACTTTCATATATGGGTGGCACCTGAGTCTACAAATTTACATAGAAAGTATGCACACACAGCCATTAACACAGTGCTTTTCAGGACGATCGGACGGCTACAGGAACCAACGTGGTATACTTGTTTTATTTATTGAACAAGAAATATCTAAAAATGTTTGTGAATCTTGGATTGTTAACATGTTTCCTTACATTTTAAAGAAATAAATTCTTAATCAAACAAACAAAAAAATTAGATCATACTCCAAATTTTAGAACCATCCATAATAAAAACATTAATTTAGATTAATTTTTTCTAGTGAGTGTTTTACAAAAAAAAAGGAAGGAGTTGTATTGGATGTATGAAATGAAGATGTATGTAAGGAAAATGTTCTCTAGTGCTTAATTTCCATTTCAAATTTGTACTATAAAATTAAATATATTTTTAATTTATAAACGAGAGGCTTATAGCCTATCTGTCTCACCAACACAGAATTTTCTGTTAAAATAATTATAACTTTGGCTGTGTAGATGTCGAAAATTTCTCGACCAATCAAGTCCAAAGTCAAGTCGGAAAGAAGTAATGAGTCACGTCAAGTCTAGAAATGCAAGTTGAAGCAAGTTGGTCGAGTCGAGGCAAGTCGGGTCAAGTTGAGCCAAGTCGAGTCGAGTCGAGCCAAGTCGAGTCGAGTCGAGTCAAAGCAAGTCAGTGGAGTCGAGGCAAGTCAGGTGGAGTCGAGTCGAATAGAAGTTTTCCCAAGTCGGATATCTCAAGTCAAATTTCTTCTAAGTCGAGTCGACCAAGGGATGTCTACTGGTTGATTGGAGAAGGAAATTAGACTAAAAGGGAAAACCAAATCGAATTTCTAATGACCAACAACTAGGAAGAATCTCTGAGAGAGAATTTACTTGCAGACTGCGAGTTGGCATTGCCAATGTTACAAAATTTGACTGAATTCATTGCTTACTTCTTCTTTTCCTCTGATGTTGGCATTGGAATTTCTTTAGTAGGCGGGTCCAGAGGGAAGTTCAAGTCTGGTAGGGTCGTGGCTACTTTGATATCTCATTCTTCACTGCTTCTTTGGCCTTCAGACTCCTGAGATTTGAGTCCTTTATCTTTCTCTAGCCTCTCCCCTTGGCTTCTCAAAAAGTCCACCTCATCTTGGAGTTGACAGATCAAGGCTCAGTGATTTGAGAGAGTTTCCAGGGTGAAATTTAAGGTGGTGTTGTGAGAGTCTAAGTGCATGGCCAGGCGCTGGGTGGTGAGGAAGATATCTCCCACCGTTTCCTCCTCTCGATCTTCTTCGGCTCTGCGTTAGTCCAATCCGACTGTGGCTCTAGATAACGAAGGTAGTTTATCATTCTCTTTTCCAGCGTGGTCCTTGCTTTTGTCTTTATTTAGGTGGCTCAACTTTAAATGCTTTCTTCTCCTGTTCCTATGTGTGGATCACATTCGTTGGCTTTCTCTGTTATGATATTTTTTCCTTCCTCTGATCTTACCACTGTCTTGAGTTGTGTTCTTCCCTTTGTCTTTACCTATCCACCTTATTCTGTGAATTATTCTTTGGCTTGGAGAAACCGAACTCTTCCTGTAGTTTACTAACTTGAGAGCATCACTTACTCTCCTATGGGTTTCTATATAATGGATTGGCCTCTAATTACCCTAGAATTCCCATGCGGTGTCCTTCCTTGTTCATGTAAGGTGACTTTTCTGAAGCTTGAAATGCTACCAATTTTTGTTCCACATGCTCTGAATTCTCACCTCTGTCTTATCCCCGATCATTTGCGCAAGTGGAATTGATGAGAGGATATGGAGGGGAAGAATATAACTGTGCAAATGATCTCACTTGCAGGATCCCATGGGAGACTGGCCTGTTGTTGCATGTGCCTTTCCTGTCTGGATCAACGTACCATAAACTTTGTTTATGGATTTAACATTGTACCTTGGCCTCCCAGGAAAGTCGGGAGTTAGTCCATATCGGCTGCTACACTGGAGTGCACTGTGCATGTGTCTGTTGAGCGTGTGTACATCTTGTGTGAGTTGGATCATTAGGGGTTAAGGGGGCACGAGCATAGTGGTCTTTCCTTTGATTTCCAAGTTCTCTTTACCTTTGCCAATAACTTTGTTTGCTTGATCGTCGGCTTTCCAGTTGTTTGCATGATGGATGTGGCAGAAATGGGTGCTCATGCTTTTAATAGTGTTCCTGATCCTCTCAATGATTCTTTTAAGTGCATAGTTTTTTGAGTTGGTGTTCTTGAAAAAATACCTGATGTTTGTTTTGGAGTCTCCTATGATGGTTAACTTTTAAATATGATGATCCCTCGCGATTTGTGTCCCTTTTAGGAGAGCATAAGCTTCAGCTGCATTATTTTTGGTGATGCCTAGATTCCAAGAGTAAGTAATCATCCTTTGACCTCTAGGGTTAAAGAGAACCCCTCCCACACATGCCTCCCCTCTAAATTTGAAGGACATGGGGGTGGGCTTTGATCCACTTATGTGTGCACGGGTCACGATGCCATTTAATATAGTATCTCTAGGTGAAACCACACGTTTGACCACTACCTCAAGGTTCCCCCATGGCTCCAGGTAAATCCCTCATGAAAATTGAACCTTGCCCAATGGTGAAAAAATCCTCGCTTTCCACCATTGGATCCAACCCCTTTGGGACTAAATTTGAAGGACATGGGGGTGGGCTTTGATCCACTTATGTGTGCACGGGTCACAATACCATTTAATATAGTATCTTTGGGTGCAACCACACGTTTGACCACTACCTCAAGGTGCCCCCATGGTTCCAGGTAATGCCCTCACGAGAATTGAACCTTTCCCAATGGTGAAAAACTGGCTTTCCACCATTGGATCCAACCCCTTTGGGCCTAAATTTGAAGGACATGGGGGTGGGCTTTGATCCACTTATGTGTGCACGGGTCACGATACCATTTAATATAGTATCTTTGGGTGCAACCACACGTTCGACCACTACCTCAAGGTGCCCCCATGGCTCTAGGTAAAGCCCTCACAAGAATTGAACCTTGCTCAACGGTGAAAAACTCGTTGCTTTCCACCATTGGATACAACCCCTTTGAGCCTAAATTTGAAGGACAGGGGGGTGGGCTTTGATCCACTTATGTGTGCATGGGTCATGATACCATTTAATATAGTATCTATGGGTGAAACCACTCGTTCGACCACTACCTCAAGGTGCCCCCATGGCTCCAGGTAAATCCCTCACGAGAATTGAACCTTGCCCAACGGTGAAAAACTCCTCGCTTTCCACCATTGGATCCAACCCCTTTGGGCAAAACCTTGTAATGGGTTATTAAAATGTAGTTTTAGTTTCATTTTAACAATTTAGTCTTGATTCAAGATTTTCTTATTATATGCATAATTCAATGTTCATTTTGATTTTTAATTTTGATTTAAGGACTGAAATTAGGATCTCTAACACATCATGAGAGCCAAACTTTACTTTATTTTTGTTTTTTGTTTTTTTTCATATATTTTAAGGAGAATTTAAGGTTACATTTGTTTCTCGTTCCCCGAATGGGGTGTTACACAGTTCATCACATACATGAGATGCCACCCAACATTGAATCCTATGGACACCTAACCCTTCGATTCTTGAGCTGACGACTTAGGTCAACGTGTTTGGAAGTGGCAAGGTCATTTCACATAGGGTTCATCACATTCAAAGGGATTTAGGAGTAGAGGAATGTTGTGAGCCTGCACAGAGGAGGTTGATAACCATAATGTCTGGTACTCGGATTTTAATCATTTCATAATGGTCATAACGCAAGTGAGGAGAGATAATTTTATCCATCGTAGGGCCTGAAAACAATGTCATTCTGGCATCGACCTCTACCTAGTGCATTACTGTCGTGGAAGGAAATTGGGAGTCTGGATCTTTCATCTCCAGGAGTGGGTCTAGACTTCTTCTACCATAAAGCTTAACAAATATGTAAACATCATGCCACGAAAGAGAGGACGTTCGAAGCGAGGAAGAGGAACTGACATTCCAGTGGATTGACCTATCTCCATGGTTGAGGGCATGGGTAAGAAGAACTCTCATAGGAAGTGGACCTGATATCCCATTGGAAATTCAAGCAAGGAACAACAGCAGGAAAGTCGACACACCCCGGGATGTTGGGTTGCATAATATAAAGGTTTGATAGTCATGGACGCTCTCTCGACTATGCCCCAAAATCCTTTTCGGGCTGGACTTTGTTTGAGATCCCACCTCCTAGTCCCAACAATAGTTATACCAGGAGTAGTCATGGAGTTCACTCTGCGGGAAAATGCATACTCTTTGGCAACATCATATGAAGGTACGAGGAATGACAACAACACGAAGGATTCCCAATGCATACTCAATGCCATATCCACTGTTCAACAATTGGTCTTCGAGCTTCACAACTAGGTATTTGATGTTAAATTCCACATTGAGATTTTGGAGAAACGTGCCTATCCTACTTCCATATGATAAAAAATGGCACCAAGCCTGAAGGTTATCAGGTTCTTCTTGGGATCTGGTCATTCAATTTTGTATATGGGTCCTTCATGTATAACTGTTATCAACCTTAAGGCTAGTCTACATCTCAAAGGTGTAGTCTTTTTGTGTATGTCAGATGTCAATGGCTATGTCAAAGAGTCTATATGTCATCAACGCCACTCGACAATGTCTATTTTTCTAGTCTTATAGGAAATACACTTTTAGACAAACCGCTGGAGCATAATCGGTTTACTGCAATAAAACTTACAAAAAAATATTTATTTCATATTATTTTTTAATGATTTTATCAAGTATTTTTTATTAATTCAAATAGATATTAATTTTTTTATTGACAAATTTAGATCTCAATGAAATGTTCAATTTACATTTAAAATCCAATATAATAAAATATATTGTCCCATAGATATTTACATCATCTATTTCCACTTTAAAAACATATATACAACACTTATACCAAATAATAATAATACTAATATATATTAACTAAAAATACATATATAAATATAAATAAAAATATTTTTGTATTTATGAAAAATATATATATATATATATATATATATATTTATACAAAATTATTCTAAACATAAAAAAAATTCTATATAAATACAAATTTCATTATATAATATTTATTACAATGTAAATATATATGTGAAATGGAATATATATATATATATATATATATTATATAAAATCAAAACTGTTTCGTAAAAATTTTGAATTTCAAATTTGATCAAGTTAAACGATACTCTAAACAACATAGATTCATTTTAAACGATTAAAAATTTTAAACCTTATAAAATCTGATCTTTTTGAACAGTTAATAAATCCGAAGATAATAAATATATATTTATCTATATAATTGAACCAGTGCCCCTTCTGAATAGCAATGCCGACATTTAGTACTAGATATGAGCTGGAATTTCACTCAGACGATGAGCACTATC
>ML781678.1:330359-352623 GCA_009831015.1 Picea engelmannii | reverse complement strand
CTGAGTCTTCCAGGACTCACTATTGGATTACCAGTTTGGTTGTTCCCCACTCCGGTGATCTCGAATCCTCCCAATGTTTCAGTTGCACCTAATACTTTGGATGTCAATACACCACCCACACATCAACCTCATGTCGAATTTTCGCCTTCTTCACCCATTAAGTCTCCTTCCATTTCTCCTTCTTCGCCTAGTGAAAGCTCTAAACAAAGTAGCCAGGTTGATCAGAAGAAGAAGAACCCGAAAAGGACAAAGGCCCCAACAACATCAGATGTTGGCTCTAAGAAACCAGTTACTGTTAATAGTACTGGGAGTGTTGATGAGGTCAACAAGATTAAAAGGAAGAATCCAAAACCCAAATTCCCTTGCATCCTTTGTAAGGGTGACCACTTTCTGAGGGATTGCCCCGGTCTTACCCAGGTCTTAGAAATGTGGTCCTCCACGTCATTGGCCTCTGTCAGTCATGTCAATGATACCCCATCAACTAGTGATGTTCAGGTTGGTAAGAAGAAGCAAACTATCAAGTTCTCTTGCATGTTATGTAAAGGTAATCATTACTCTCACCTTTGTCCTCGCATGGACGAGGCTTCTTCTCTTTTGGAAAAACTTCAACTTCCAAAAGGTTATCGTAAGATTTCCTCTGACCCATCGTTGGTTGATGGACTAGTCAATCCGTTTCCATCCTCGGTCAGTCCGGTTGATCAGTTGGTAAATCTAGTTTCCTCCTTGATTGAACCACAAACCCAAGTAGTTGATCCAGTTCCATCATCAATCAACCCCGCTCTTCATCAAAAGAGTGACACCAAAGCGGTCGATCCGTTTCCACCTGTCGACCCCATTCTTCCCTTGGAGAATGAAACTCCAGTGGTCGATTCAGTTTCTCCATCGATCGATCCCATTCCTCCATTGAGGAATGTCAAAGTGACTGATCCAAGCCCTTTCTCAGTCAATCCCACTCTTCCTCTGAAGAGTGCCAAAGTGGTCGATCTAGTTTCGCCATCGGTCGATCCCATTCCTCCATTGAGGAATGTCAAAGTGACTGATCCAATCCCTTCCTCGGTCAGTCCCACTCTTCTTATGAATAGTGCCAAAGTGGTCTATCCAAGTCCACCATTGGTTGATCTGATCCAATCATCGATCGATCCTACTCTCCTTCTAGAGAGTAAACCTGATACAACCCATGTTTTTCTTGTTAATACAGACTCTACCGTACCGGGGGGCATTCCTCCTTCTCCTGCGAAACCCCCTCCAAGTAATGAGGCCATCCTTTTTGATTGGGGTGTGCTAACTGGACCTTGTCTTCCCTCCCACATTCCTTTCCAGATTACAGTACAGGTTCGTCGTCGAGATGTTCCTCAAACGCTGATAGATGAAGGTGCGTCCGTTAGTATTTTGTCTTCTGTTGCTTGGTATGCTTTGGGTTGTCTGCAGCTTGCACCGGTTACACAGAATCTGTTAGCTTGTAACGGAAGAACCAGTCAACCTTTAGGGATCCTTCCTCAGTTTCCTGTAACTTTGGGAGGGAAAACTGTGTTTATTGATGTCATGGTAGTCCGAGACCCCTTGGATTTCTCTTTACTCCTTGGGCGGGATTATGTCTATGCTATGAAATCTCTAGTATCCACCCTTTTCCGTGTGATATCTTTCCCTCACGATGGAAGGATTGTGACTATTGATCAACTTTCATTCATTGGCCCCGACTGGGTTACCTCCCTAAGTGGTTCTTATATGCAGACAATATCACCCCCGCCACATGTCAATTATGTGGCATTGTCTCTCATGACCTCAACTTCCGATGATTTGGATCCAGTAGTTGACATGGTGATCTCTTCGGTAGGGTTATTGGAGCCTGATCTCCTTACCCCTGTCATGACCCTTGACATGTGTTCCTTCTAGAGTGATTCTCTTCCATCCGACAAAGATCTCTTGGAATCCATGACCGAGTTTTGTCCCTTGACATGGTATCCTTCCAGAGCGTTATCCTCTTGGAAGCCATTATCAAGAAGCAACCACGAGCATAGTTTCTCTTGTCTGTGGCAAGCTCGTTAAAAAATGAAACAAAGGTCCTGAGCATAGTTCTTTTTCTGTGTCAAGCTCGTTTAAAAATGAAATAGTCACCTCTCTTGAACCTTCATTTCATCCACCTGTATCCTTTTTCTCCATCTAGCACAGAAATTGGTGACAACCTCAAAGCCGGTGAATGAATTGAAGCTTGGGGGGCATATCTCCAGCCTTTGATGATCATTATGGAGCTAAGCCACTAGCTTTCAAACTGGGGGCATACCGAGCTTAGTCTTTGTTCTTTCTCATGCTCGTAAATACATGAGAATGCAACCTGGTAAACTTTTATCTCTTTTTCGGACCCGTACGGATACACGAACACACGAAAAAGGAACCCCCTGGAGTCATCTTTAAAATCTTTTCAGACTCTCTAAATATGAAAATATCGTCGAGTGACCTTGCTTCCTTTCACACTCGTTAAAAGGTTCGAAAGGGTGTCTTTCGAGCGATAGTTTATCTCTTTTTCGGTCTCGTTAGACTACTGTACGAAAAAGGAACTGAGAGAGTTCTCTTTTAAGTGTTTTTCCAAACTCTATAATCCTAAAAAACCTTCAAGTTTTCTGTCTTTGGTCTCGCTAAAGAACACATCGACAGGCCCATACGAGATTGAACCCTTACTTCTTCCAGTTCGTTAAACAAAGGAAGAGGAACTTACCGAAGGTGAGTTATATCGAGCACGTGTTATCCTCCTCGAGCTCATTAAATAAAAAAAGAGGTACTCGTCTATCTAGATGGGGGAAAAATTAAAAGAAGCAAGCCAAGCAGTCTCTTGAGAACATTACCAAGCAATTCTTAGAGTCGCCTTTGAACACGACACTTTTTCATTTTCATGCATCATAACCTATTGAACCTCTGCACTGAGCCAATCCTTTGAGTTTATTTCACTCCTTTGGGTCACCTGACGTAAGTCACAGCATCCACTGCATCATCAAGTTTTGGTCCATGTCATGTTTCTGTTGTTGTGCCTCAGTTTTCAAGGGAAGTATCTGCCTCGAGAGTCAGCCATCACAAATATCTTGTCTCAATACCCGTTTCAGTCCATGTTCATTTGATCTACCAATTAGATCTCCGTGTCTGTTTCGTGTCGTTGATGGGGGATACATTAAGGCCCTCCTTCGACGAGTCTATTCCTGTTGACTTCAACACATTATCCAGGAACTAGACTTAGAAACCAGTTAGTACTTTGGGACCTGCATGCCTCAATGGTAGGCCTCCTCACCTCCAACAATGGGTTTACATCATTGACCTTTGATCAGATGATTCCACGGATGTTCGACTTCATCTCATCCATTCACATTCGTTGGAATGTACTAGGGTACCTTGGGAATCATTGACATTAATGGTGATCTCCCTCGTGCTTGTTAACGGTTTACATCATTGACCGATAATCAAGTGGTTTCTGCGATGTTTGACATCAGGACATCTATTCACATGGTTAGATTCGTACTACATCGGGATTTGTAAGAAGACCCTGGGTTGAGTGATCACTTTGATATGTACTTTGCCCAGGTTACGAAGGATTTTCTCTTGAACAATGACACATATATACTGTTACATAGATCCACTTTGTATTGGTCATGGCTATGTCTTGTCATCTTGTAGATCCACTGTGTATTCTTCGTGGCTACGGTCAGTTCATGTCATAAGTGTATAGATACACAGTGTATTTTCGGTGGCTATACCTTTTTATCAATACAAGTATGGATCCACAGTGTATTTTATGGCGGCCATATCTTGCAAGTCTTGATCACCCAAGCATAGGTATGCCTGCCTTGGGTTTGAAACATGTCATAATATTTGTTGGATGTTTGTGTGCAGCTTCTGTCAGGTTCTCTGCGTCTATACCCTTGCTTGAAATTCTACAAAGCATTTCAGTTATCATTTCCTGTCTTCTAACTTCATACTTTTTGGGGCAATCTGTTACATGTCAAAATTACTCACTTCGATAGTGTCGCAAGTGTCTTCATTACAAGTGTCGCAAGTGTTGCATGTTGCTCACAAGTGTCGCAAGTGTCAGGGAAGCATACTTCCATGATGCCTATGTCGTGCCTATAACGACATGAGAAGGACACTTGAAACACCTCAAACATTTGATTTGGAAGAGGAGAAATGAGTCAACAGGATTACAAACCTTTTGCCATCTGAAAGCACCTCAAAAACTGAGCTTTTTAAGGAGAGCGCTCCCCTATACCTCTTCTGGGAGCGCCGACGCTCCCCCTTACACTATATGGGAGTGTTATAAATCTCCCCTGGCCCTTTTGAGGGAGCGCTATGGATTTTGGGAGCGCTGGCGCCCCCCTAAAGCCTACTAGGGAGCGCTACAATGCTCTGATGGTCCTTTTGAGGGAGTGCTACCTATTCTGGGTAGTAGTTAAGTTGTTGAGATGAATGGGGGAAGGATCCTTTCATTCTTGGAAGGCAGTTGGATTCGAATCCCTAGTCCAACCATGATCTTGGGGCAGATCCTCAACTGAAGGAGCCAAATCCTCAACTTCCCCAAGGATATCTCAAGTGGTTAAAGCCTCTCCAAGGCTATACAAGCAAGCTTTCTAATGGTGAAAGAGGACGGGGAAAGGGAGAATCACACCAAACTTATGATCTCATAAGTGGTGCTGGAATAGAGATATTTTGGAAGCAAGAGACCTATGATCTCATAGGGAGAAATTAGTGAAGCAATCATCATTCAGATCGTGGATATTTTGAGCAAGGGGTAGATAAGGAGGACTTGATGAAGCTGTTGCAATTCATCATGACTGTAAGCAATGTTTTTTCCTCATTAATATAATTTGCTTGGCCTGTTTCTTTCTAGTTTGTGTTTGATCTTACATGAACTTATCGTTAATAGATAGATCCGTTTTCAAGATAATATCAATAGAGTAGGAAGTGGTCGTACTTTGTTTGTCTACAGGTTTGATCGAAGAGCGAAAGATTGGAGCTCGACTCGGAGCGTGCAGGGACAAACGTCAATAAAGAGGTACTTTTATTCTCCTTCCTTCTCATGTATTAATTTGTGTAGATTTGAAAGGAAGTCAGTGTCCACATTAAGCATTTTCTGTCTTAGAGTTAGGGTCAAGCTCTTTGAGGCAATCTACCTGTCCGCAGGGAGATTTTCCTATAACAACAGCCTTCCCATCTGTCATGATTTTAAATTTTTTAGCTACTGCGCCCTCCCTTTGATAAAATCCTTGCCTTACCACGACCTTTCTTTTCTTGTCAAAGAAAAATTTGTTGGGAGGAAACTCCTCTACAGAAATAGGCGTCAGTTCTTCATTGAAAATCCATCCCTCGTCAGAATTCCTCTTTACGAACTGTAAGGGTGTGACAATAGCAATCGGATTGCCGATTTTCTTGGATGTTTGTTTCGGGGTGACTTCTGTAATCAACTTGTTTGGCACAAACGAAAGTGAGTCACCCGATCCCTGCGCAGGTATCTCCGCTTGGCCTTGGGCCTGCTTGCCTGGCACGCCCTTACGGGGTTTATTTCCTGCTTCTGGGGGACTTCGTCTCCTAGATCTGAGGTTCCAACCTCCCTGGTTTTCCCTTGGTCCTTCTCCCCGCTGGGACTCGAGTCCTTTGCACCTTTGATTCCCTTCTGCATTGTAACTGGAGCCTTTGGGGCTTCGCCCTGTAAAATCTGGGTGAGATAACTCTGTCGGTGTTCCCAAAATTTCAAAACTTTGACCATGTCTCCAAGTCGAAAGGCTTGAATCTATCTTAGGACTTCCGCGAAGGACCTCACACCCTGGAATATTTCATCATGCAGGGAATCCTCGTGTTCATACCTCTTCAGGCCGCAACTTGCCAAGTGATTTCGCACAATCCTACTAGGGTCATGCTTCTTAAAATCAATGTCTACCAACTTCATTTCTTCTAGATCCACAACCTCATCTTTGGCATGGACAAAATCTAACAAGGAATATGCACCAATACGAATAGGGAAGGGCGGCCATACCTTTTTCGATACTCCTTTGAGCTCCTTGATTATCCCGCCGAGCATAGACTGTCTGGTGATCTCCTGGCACAATAACTTATCTGGCAGGAATAATAGGAGGGCATATGGAGGGACAAAGGTGCCGAAAACCATGATATACAAAAAATTTGCCTCTAGATACCAATCTTCCACGCTTCTTAGGCTGGTCGCAACGCTATCTGATATCCCGAGAGGCGGCTAGCCAAAAATGGCGACATGCAGTGGAACCATTACCCAGTTGAAGATCTCGTAGATGAATTATTTGGCCTTATCCTCCCAAAGCTTCGAGTAGTAGACATGTATGGGCTCTGTACTAGATGGAGTCTAGCTCCAGCTCATTAGAGGGAAAGGCGTTATGATGTAGGTGGACATGAAAAATGAAGTTTCTTTCCCACTCGCCTTCTACGCTCGATATTTGGTAACTCGACTGGTTAAATTTTCCGACAATAGTTTGGCCCAGTTGAAATAAATACATTCAATGAATGTATGAATCAGAGGCACCCACGAGAGAAAAAAAGTGTGGTGTCCTCCCTCCCATACAACCTATAGGCCATCATTGTTATGTACCTGAATGGTGGCTCTAAGGAGGAGACTGAATAAATTCCATTAGAGTCCGCCCTGAATTTTGTGGGGTGCAAAACCCAATCCCTAATCAGATCGGACAAGTTTCTACCATATTGCTCGCATTCCTTCTCCTCGAAACCTTCCAGAATTTCGGCATTGTGCACAAAGTTTGGTGTAGGTGACAACTGATACATTGACTGTAAATGTTCCGATCTAAAAGTCCCAACCGTCACCTTCTGTTCGTTGATAATAGTCCTTGTTGGGATATCCACATGGTCTAGTGCCCATCTGATCATATCATAATAGGGAAGGAGCCGTGACCTTGCCACTATTTTTTGCATATCTACTTGAATGACAATTTTGTATCTGGTGGCCAAATCATCCCTCTCATTATCGCTGGAATCATCTGAACAATTCACTGACTTGGACTGAAGAATGTCGAAGATGTATGTCCAAGTTTTGACAGTATTAATACTTCAGGGTGAAGTATCAAAAACAACATTGGAGCCTTGACCTGAACTTTCGATAGCTGCCTTGAACGCCTTTTGTGGAGCCATGAAAGAGAATTTTGTACGCAGATCACCTGTAGTGAGAATTGTAAATACAAAGAGAAGTTATCCTGATGAAAAAAGATCTACGTGCAAAATAGAAATAAAATTGAAATAATGAAACAACCCCTTATCTTAGTCATTTAAAACCCTGGTGTCCTTGTGAAGCCAAACGGTCAAATCTCTTAAATAAATATTTAGCAGTAAAAGCGAGATCCTACTATCTGTCATCTTGCCGTAGTCCAAATAAATGCCATAATTGTTTGACGAGCCATAGCACAAATCAACGTAAAAAACATTTAAAATTACTCCACAGACGGTGCGTATTAAAGTTTTCATTGGTGCATCGATTAATCCTGCTTAGCTCTTTTAATTAAATTTGTTTTAGTCTTTAATCCCCCTTTTTCGGCGTTCGCCGTATAAGGAGAATTCACTCCTACCCTTTGAGCCCCTAAAACCCGAAATCACGATGATGCGATTTAGTTTAAAAATCGTGATCTGACTTAAGCTCTTAATTAACCCATGCTTAATTAATAAAAATCGCGACTTCGCGACTCGGGGCTACAAAGGTATATATTTTTTGGAGAGAGATCGCTGAGTCGCGAAACCCTGACGGTACTTAACTAGGGTTTAAAAGTGACTTACCCCTGACACTAACCTGGGTAAAATTTTAAAACTGTTTCGCGACTTCGCACATCAGAGTTTGGAAACCTTACAACTTGTAACTCCCGAAGCACGATAGCGCGAGGTAATAAAAGTGATATACACGCTTAAAGGTTAGGCGATGGTGACTTAGGACTATAGTGGCTATCGCCACTTCACATATCGGGGTAAACTTTTGATTTCAAGAATTACATTTCAACGCTTGTAAAAGGCGGCTCCAACACAAAGTCTTCCACAGTGGGAAGAACTTGTTGTTGTTCTTCCTCATCATGCATGGAGGGTTCGAACAAATTCAAATATTACATGTTCACCACTAAGATGATCTGCATATATGGTGGAAGTTTTAGTCTGAAGGCGTTCACATTCACCTGCTCAATGATCTCAAATGGTCCATATCTAAGGGGCTTGAGTTTCTTCGTTGCTCCTTGCAGTCGTTCTTTATTGATGTGGTGCCACACCTTCTCCCCAACACGGAACTTATGATCCTCCATGTGATGATCATGCCTGGCTTTGTACAATTGCTGACTCTTCTTGAGCTTCTCCTGAACCCTTAGATGTATCTTCCTGATCTTGTCCATAGTTGCATTCCTTCTTTTCTTCTCCTTGTAATTATGCTTCTTCCCTCTGCTTTCCATAAACAATGTCAAATAGTGAAGGGGGTAAATAAACAAAACAAGTCTCGAAAGGGGACTTATTGGTGGAAGAATGAAGTTTTCTATTGTAATAGTGTTGAATGTAGACTGTCTGCTCATCCCAATTCTTTGGATGTTTGTAGTTGTATCCTCTCAACAGTTGCACCAGTGTCCTATTTACGAACTAAGTTTGTCCATCAGTCTAAGGATGAAAGGAAGTGGGGTAATTCAACTTGGTATCCATTCTCTCCCAAAGCATTGTCCTGAATCTACCCAAGAACCTGTTGTCCGTATCAGATATGATGGAGGTTAGCAATCCGAAATGTACCCAGACATTGCTAAAGAATAGTTCAGCTACTTCTTGTCCCAAGATTGTCTTCTTACAAGTAATGAGCATGCACATTTTATTGAAATGGTCCACCACTATGAACAAGTAGTCGTGGCCTCTTCGATTCATGGGTAAACCTCCAACAAAATCCATTGAGATGCTCTCCCATGGACTGTTTGGTACTGGCAGTGGCATGTACAAACCAATTTTTTGGTTGCTTGTCTTGCTAGTGTTGCAAAGAACACAACCTCTAACAAAATTCTCTACATGCTTGTGCATCTTTGGCCAATACACATATCACTGCAGATTCACCACTGTCTTTGTTACACCAAAATGCCCAACAACTCTAGAAGTGTGTGTTTCTCTCATCAACTACACTCTTCTGTCCCAGGCTATGCATAATTTGTCCAACTTGTACAATAGCCCATCTTGAATGTGGCATTCATTTCCTTCCATGACAACAACTATCCTTTCCTTTAGCTTCTTGTAGACTTCCCTGAAATCTTTGTCTCCCTCATAATCCTCACTCAAAATTTCATGAGTGAAATGCTCAAGTTGCATTATCATTCCAATTGTTGCAATCTTCTTCAATGGTGGTCGAGAGAGCATGTCTGCTAGTATATTCATGACTCATTTCTTGTACTTAATCAACAAATGAAGCTATTGCAAGAAACCTAATCACTTGTAATGTCTCACTTGTTGCATCTTGCTCTGAAACTGTAGATATGGAAGAGGCTGATGATTTGTGTGTATGATAGTCTCTTTCCCCAAGAGGTAATGCCTCCACTTCTTCATTGCTTGTACAATTTCAAAGAGCTCCTTATCATATGTGGGATAGTCAAGCACTGCTCCATGAAACAAATATGAATAGTAGCACACATGCCTTCCTCCTTGAATAAGTATTGCTCCTAATGCATATCCACTATCATCAGTCTCCATCTCAAATGGTCGCTGCAAATTTGGCATGGCTAACATTGGAGCATCATTGATTTTATTTTTCAAGTATTCAAATGCTCTTTGTTGTGTCTTACTCCAATGAAATTTCTTTCCTTTGGTAGTTATGGCATGCAATTGTGCTACTAATGTGGATAATTTGACAATGAACTTCCTCAAATATTGTGGTGCTCCCATGAAACTCATGACCTCTATCACATTGGTGGGAATAGCCCATTGTGTGATGGTTATAATCTTCTCTGGATCTACCCTCAACTCTCCTCCTCAAATCATATGTCCAATATATATCAAGGAAGTATTCCCAAACTCACATTTATGCAAGTTGACAATCAACCGAGTCTTCTTCAAGATCCCTCATACATGTGTCACATGTGAGAGGTGCTCTTGCCAAGTGTTGTTAAATATTAGTATGTCATCCATATATACTATTACAAAAGAGTCAATGAATGGACATAGTACATCGTTCATGAGTCTCATAAATGTTGCAAGTGCATTGCATAATCCAAAAGGAATTACTAACCATTCATACAAACATTGTCTTGTTTTGAATGTTGTCTTCCACATGTCTTATGCTTTGATCCTCACTTGGTGGTAACCTGATTTGAGGTCCATCTTAGTGAATAATTTAGCTTGTTGCAGTTGATCCAACAAGTCATAAATCCTTAGTAAAGGATATATATTCTTTATGGTGATATTATTTAGGGAATAGTAGTCAATGCACATTCTCCAGCGTCCATATTTCTTCGGCACCATGATGATGGGTGAACCACACAATGTTGTACTGGGTTTGATGACTCCATGCTTCGACAATTATTGCAGTTGCTTCTTTACTTCATATTCTTCGATGATGGAATACCTATACAACTCAATATTAGGCATTGGTAATCGAGGTGGATATCAGTGGCCACCCACCTATTCCAACTGGCTCATCTTGGCAGTTTTTTTCTAGTTTTTGGGTCCTGAACTTACAAAGCTGTTTTGAGGCCCTAAAAAACGTTTTTAGGGATCACCACAATCAAACTAGAAACAAACTTAGAGTTTTATGGAATAATGTGTATTCGTCAAATAGACCTTTCCAACAGGCTATCATGCACCTAAAAAGAAGATCGTATGCAAAAGTTATGACCCCAGGAAGTCGATGTAATAACTTACCCCAATGAGGCCCACATGACTTTTGGTGCTTCATATCCTAGGGTTAGGTTTTTTTATGTCTAGAGTTTTGGAATTCATGTTTATTGTAAAAATGATTTCAGAGCCTCATTTTACTCATCTTCTTGTGAATGAGCGCAACCGTCACATCTCTTCTCAGAGATAAGCTGCCACCATTCTAGCAAGTTTGTTTTCCGTCTTCATTTTACAGTTTCAAAATATTTATTTATTGAATAGAATCTTGTTTTACTTTATCTATGTTATTGTTCCTTGTGTCTCCGTGTTAATAATAATAATAATCTGTGTTCATTTCATTCTTCTCATAAAATCTGGATCAGTGGTATCAGAGCGATCTTCTCCTTGTCGTTCTTAGTGCATGTCCTCGACGAGGTCAGGGTACAAAGAGTTGGGTCTTGAGCTTGTTTCTCTTGAGGAAAAAAGCTCTCGCATGCCCAAGAGAACTTCCATAGAGGGAGAGAAGAAATACGATGAAACATGAGATCCTTTCAAACTTTTTCTCCAGGAATCCCTCGCTCAACAAAGGAACGAGACGATGGATAATTTTTCACAAATCATTCGATGACTACCAATGGGCGATGCATCTTCCTTGAGTGGAGGCATCACCCCCTTCAAGGTACATATCAACTTTGATATTCTTATATTTGAAGGTCAAATAGACAAATATGTTGTAGACAAATGGTTGACTCTGCTAAAAGGGTGTTTTTTTGTCCATAACTTTTCGAATAGAGAAAAAATTACTTTTACGCTCCTCAAAGACTTTCCCCGTGTCAAATATTGGTGGAATAATTTCTGTGAGGAAAAGGAAACAGAGGAACCCTCATTATTTACAGTTACTTAGGAGTCCTTCAAGGATGCTATTAAGGAACAATACTACCCTATTGGAAGTTATGATGACCTGTATACAAAATGGACCACATTGCGGAAGGAAAGGGACTAAGCAGTGTGAGAGTTCAAAAATATATTCCATACCTTGTGCACCAAGCTGGGTATCAAAATTTTTGAGCAACATCTAGTGATTAAGTACCGTGGTGGTTTGCATAGATACATCCAATTAGAAATGTAGTTTCTGGACATCTCGTCCTTGGGCGCAACCTATCGATATGTCGTCAAAATTGAGCATAAGATTAAACAAAAGACGCAACAGTTTGGATCTGGGAACCCCTCATAGTAGAAACAGGGCAAGGGTAGCCCTAACCCATAGAACAAAGGACAAAGAAAATATGGACAAACTTAGGACAACTAGTTTAAGCCGCAATCAAAGAAGGACAATGAAAAGACAAAGAAAGATACTGGGAAGTGGTGTGACTTCCTTAAGAGCCCTTGGCATAACATTGTTGATTATCGCTCAAAGAAATCATTAGTGGCTGAGGTGAATTCCTTGAATCAGATGTAGGTTCTTACTCTGAGTTAGAACCAGAAAATGGCAGATGGATCATTGACGTGAAACCCAGTGCCACTATTGCTACCCCCAAGATCCAGCTTGGTGAACCTGATGAGCCAGAGGAAGGTGAGTTCCTCTTCCATTCATAT
Organism: Picea engelmannii; assembly: GCA_009831015.1. Taxonomy (NCBI): domain Eukaryota; kingdom Viridiplantae; phylum Streptophyta; class Pinopsida; order Pinales; family Pinaceae; genus Picea; species Picea engelmannii. Next base: position 340,206 of record ML781678.1, on the reverse strand, counting down.
ATGTGGGTGAAAGGAACCCCATTGCACTTCATTGTTGATAGCGATATCCAAAAGAAACTCATCTCAGCGGAGGTCGTTAAGAGGTCGGCCCTGCCGACAATGCCGCACCCGTAGTCCTACACCATCGGATGGCTTTGCCAAGGAAGTGCTCTTCTCATCAACCAATAGTGTCTCCTGTCATACGACATCAACCCCTTCAAAGATGAGGTATTGTGTGATGTTGCTACCCTTGAAGTTTGTGATGTTATTTTTGGCCAACCTTATTTATGGAAACATCATGCTATATATAATTCTAGGCCTCCCAATGCTATTATTACTTTGAACTTGAAATTGTACCACATACCCGAGGCAGTCCCACCTAGTGCCATTTCCTTGATCTCTTCCAAGAAATGCAAGAAGGTCATCTCTCAAACCAGGAAGTTTGTCTTCTTCATGATTCACTCTCAGAGTGAGTGAAAGATTGTAGCCACATCCAACACCTCCACGTCTGACCTCTCCACACTGCAGAAACAAGTGGATAAGGTCGTGGAATAATACAAAGACATTTTCTCCTCACCTACTGTGGTACCTTTGCACTGTCAGGTCAAGCATTCCATCGATCTCACCTCTAGCGTACCACTACCCATTGGAACAGTCTATCACCACTGTCTGTTAGAAAATGAGGAGATCAAGCATAAGATCCAATAACTACTCCAAAAGGGTCACATCTGAACCAAATCATCACCTTGGGGAATCCCAATCGTGCTTGTGCAGAAGAAATACATGACCTAGAGACTCTACATGGATTACCAAGCCCTAAATAAAATCACAGTCAAGAACTGGTACCCAATTCCTTGAATCGACAATCTCCTTGATCAAATCAAGGGGGACAAATACTTTAGTAAGATTGATATGAATTATGACAACCATCAGGTCCCAATAGAGTAGACAGATGTATGGAAGATTTTCTTGAAGTCAAAATAAGGTCTTTTTGAATCCCTGGTTATACCATTTGGTTTGACAAATGCCCCAACAACTTTCATGAGGATGATGGATGATATCTTGCGGCCTTTCACCAATTCTTTTGTAGGGGTGTATCTGGATGACATACTTATATATAGAAAGACTTGGGCAGAACACTTGCATCATATTCAATAGGTTCTGGACACTCTACAACAACATAATCTATATGCCAACTTGGAAAAATGCTCCTTCGGCATGGACAGGGTCCAATACCCAGGCTACATTGTTTATGAGCATGGTGTGCATGTGGATCCAACCAAGATCCAGGTCATCCATCACTAGCCAACCCCAACCACGCTCACTTAGCTTTAGAGCTTCTTAGGCCTTGCCAATTTCTATTGTAGGTTCATGTTGGGATTCTCCCATATTGCATGGGCACTTAGCCAAGTAAGTAGGGATGGTGGTAAGGTAAAGTTTGTGTGGGGCCTGGCCCAATAGAAATAAATCGATTATTTGAAGTAGTGCTTGTGCTCAGCCCTAGTTCTTTCATTACCCGACCTGCAACATCCCTTTGATATCGAGAGAGATACTTCAGACTATGTTGTGGGCGCAGTTCTCACTTAGCACGACCACCCCGTGGCCTATCATAGTGAGACACTATCATATGTTGTCCGTAAGTACCCTAGTTACAACAAATAAATGTACTCCATTGTGCAGGCCTGCCGTTAATGGAGGAATAACATTCTTGGGAAGGATACAGTCATCCACATTGATCATAATACACTGCAGTTCATGCAAACACAAGGCAAATTGCAGAATGACCACCATCAGAAGTGGTCCACCTACTTGCAATAGTTCCACCTCAACATCAAGTATAAGACCAAAAGTAATAATCATGTCATTGATTGCCTCAACTTTCCTCTAGTCGCGACACTCAACATGGTGCTAGACTCTTGCGGCCATGAGACCTTCAGATGACCCCACATCTATGAGAAAGATCCCAACTTCTCCACCACCTACCAAATGTTGGGCACAAACACAACTGTCATTAATTTCCATATTTAGGACGAGATGTTGTGCCATCTGGGCCATCTCTATGTTCCATCAAGCGAGCGAGCGAAAATGATTTGGGAATCCCACTACATTCAGGTGGTAGGACACTTCGGCGTAGAAAAAACAATGGTAGTGTTGCAGCAACATTTCTACTGGCCGAAACTTCGACAGGATTTCAGCAAGTAATTTAGGTCATAGATTTCCTGCACTATTTCCAAAATGGCCACTAAGAAACAAGGCATGTACACCCCTCTACCTGCTCCCGGTAGGCCCTACGAATCCATCTCAATGGACTACATGTGAGGTCTTACATCCACCAAGTGAGGAAGTGACTTTGTTTTTGTGGTTGTTGATCACTTTTCCAAGATGCTGATTATGGCCACCTGCAAAAAGAGCATCACAACAGAGGCCACTGCCAAGATCTTCTTTGAATGAGTGTGGGTACATTTTTGGATACCAAAAACCATTATCTCATATTGGGATAGTCGGTTCTTCAACACATTCCGGTCGAGCCTCTGGTCACTAGTGGACACCAAGCTCACCAAATCCACATCCTTCCACCCCAAGATGAATAGCCAAACCGAGGTCGTCAACCAGATGATCATGCATATCCTACACATTTACAATTCCAAGCACCCTCACACATAGGATGAGATTCTTCCCTATGTTCATCACAACTACAACAGATCCATACATAGCTCAAGCGGCCACAACCTATTTTAGGTGGGGTTCGGATTTCAACCATTAGATCCCATGGATTTTTCACTACCACTTGCGACCACCCTGGAAGACTCACCCCATGCTCAAACTGAAGTTGAATAATCCACCCAGTTCATTGAGCAATTCCAACACATTCTCCAATAGGTTCATGATATTTTACATAATTGTAATTCCAAGTACAAGCAACGCCATGATCAACATCGGGTGCCACACAAGTTTCAAGTGGGAGACAAAGTTTGGTTGCACTTGTAGAAAGAATTCCTTCTAAGGCCCCATCGGAAGCTTCATCCACTCCATTATGGACCTTACGCAATCACCAAGGCTATGGGTGACAATTATTTTGATCTCAACATTCCCCCCTTCCTTGGCTTGCACCTAGTATTCAATGTGGATCTCCTTCGACCATATTTTCCACCATTAATTGACACCTATGAGATAGAAGAACAATTGACACCAACAGAGCTCAACCGTGACTGCATGAAATGGACATCCACTGCTCACATCATAGACACACAGGTCAAGGGAACTCACCAACAGAGGATCCAACTTTATAGGGTTGTCAAAGCAGGGTAACTCCTGCACCAAGGCAAGTGGCTCACCTGGGGACAAATTCAACATAAATTTCCTCATATGATGGGGGAACTTAACGCAATGGATATCATTGCTTCCTAAGGGGGGAGGATTTATCTAGGTGGATACCGCTAGCCACCCACCTATTCCAACTGACTCATTGTGGAAGTTTTTCAGTTTGGCAGTTTTGTTTTCTAGTTTTCAGGTCCTGCACTTCTGGGGTCGTTTTGACTCCCTAAACAACGTGTCTAGGACTCACCGCAGTCAAACTAGAGACTTAGTCATAGTTTTATGGAATAATGTGTATTCCTCAGATAGACCTTTCCAACGGGATATCGTGCAACTAAAACACATATCATATGAAAAAGTTACGACCCCAAGAATTTGATGTACTAATTTACCCCAACGAGGCCCACATGACTTTTGGCACTTCATCTCCTAGGGTTAGGTTTTTGTATGTCTAGGGTTTTGGAATTCATGTTTATTGTAAAAATGATTTCAGAGCCTCATTGTACTCATCTTCTTGTGAATGAGCGCAACCGTCACATCTCTTCTCAAAGATAAGCCGCCACCATTCCAACAAGCTTGTTTTTCAGTCTGCATTTTACAGTTTCAACATATTTCTTTATTGAATATAATATTGTTTTATTGTATCTATGTTAGTGTTCCTCATGTCGTTGTGTTAATAATAATAATAATATGTGTTCATTTCATTCTTCTCATAAAATCTGGATCAAGTGGTGATTCCGACAACAATTGAATCTCGTGTTCAACCTTTCTCTTGGGTGGCAGTGCCTGAGGCTCTTGAAACACTTCCATCTAGGCTTCAATCAATTGTTGTAATTGTTGAAATTTTCACCACTACATCCTTCCAAGGATGCCTTCATCTCCAACTTGTTTCCTTCTCCTTGTTGGGCTCCTTCTCTCAGGAACATCAAGACAAACTTCTTTGTACTGCCCATGATTCTTCTTACCTGATGAGCATTGATCAAAGAGAGATTAGATTTATCCTTGTGTTCATTTATGGCATAATATTTTCCATCCTTGACTAGAATGTACTAGTTTTCTCTTCTTCTGAAAATGGTGTCCCTCATGAACAAATATGGACTTCCCAAGATGACTCCATATATGTCTAAAGGAATCACATCTGCAACTACTTCATCAGCAAAATTTTGATGGATAGAAAACTTAAATTTGCATTGCTTGATCACTTTCAATTCCACATCTTGCCTTACCCAGCCCAGGGGGTATGGATGTGGATGATCTTGAGTCTTTAGTAATAACTTCTCAACCAATTTTGTAGATATCAAATTCGGATCATGAACCTAGAATGATCAATAAACAATTCGTCTTGCTTTGCTTCATGTGGATTTTAATGAAAAAAAGTTCAATCATTGCCTTCTCCTCCTTGTGATTTCAACCAAATAATGACACCTCTTTCTAAATATTAGTGCAGCTAATCTTCCCTTCTGGGTATGATTTGATATCCACCCATTCCTCAACATCTACTAATATTAGTGCTTTCTTCTTCTTTTTATGAAAATATTTGGGGTGCTTCTTAGGGTGCAATTTCCAATATTTCTCCTTCGTGTGTCCCTTTCGATCACATCCTTTACATTGTTGGATGGGAGGTGTTCCTTCTTTTGTTGATTCCGCAACCTTCTTCTCATTCCACTTCTTCTTGTTTGTCTTCTTTCTATGTTTCTCTTGTAGTTCTACTTTCTTGTGAGGATTTCTTTCTTTCTTTTTCTTGTCTCCCTCAAGGTATTGTTCTTGAATGATGGCCTCATCAATTGTATTTGGTATGAATAACACCAATTTCCTACGAATATGAGGCAAAAATGCCCCAAATACTTGACCAACATGTGTGGAATTTTGAGAGAGACTCCCATCTGAATTGATCTCTTTCTGAACTCTGTCGTGAAATCCTACACTAATTGTCCTTGTCTCTGTATGAAGTAATTCCATACTATTTGTTGGTGTTCCTCATATCCTATTGGATAAAACTGATATTTGATCATGTTCTTAAACAATTCCCAATCAGTAACTGGTGGCTCATTTCCTAGTGCTATCCTTACTGCATCACCTCCCACCATATCTATTTTTCGTCGCAGTTCTCAAATAAACGACACTTTTATTTTTGCGACATTTGCACATTTACCTTAGTTTTTGTTTTCACGACTGTAAGCGTGAAAACTTGGTATTTCGAAGGCGCATTAAAATCATTATTGAATTTTCGTTATTCTTCTTGTTGATATGCCCATTGCGCTTACATTTTACTTATCGTTATGCAGCTAGTAAAACTTTTGATCTGTACTCTTTGGACATTCTTAGATTCATTGTGTGACTTTGTCTCATTGAATTTCGATGCATTAACATTTGGATTTATATGTTCTTTAATTTGATCTACTTGACCATTGGTCTAACGAAAATACATAGGTGTTATGGTTAAATCCTTCATATATATCTTTTAAATGATACCTATGTTCGTGTTTTCAAAACTATTGGCATGTTGATTATATGAAGACCCATTGGCACATTGGTTAAACTCTTGATATGAGTTGTTACAATATATTGGCGCATGGTTAAACATTTGGTATTGGTCTCAATTTGTATGATTGGTTTTATAACTATGGTATAATTTTGATTGCGCACGTTGTTTTATGCAACTTACCATTTCATTGGTCGGCCAAGTGATATGATTGTTGAACTATACTATAATGGGTAGAACAACTATAAGCCAGTGGTTGTACCTTGGCAATAACTATTATGCATGGTAGAGATAAGCTCCACCACCTTCGCATGATGACATTAATGTCTATCCCTTATCCCTGTTTCACCTCTGTTAGCTCGGGTAACCCTTCGTGCACTCTGCTCCTGTGTGTGCTATGACCCAAACCCTGGCTCGTTCACCGTGTGCTCGACTCCATGGCACCGGTGGTGTGAATCGAGCCGAACGGTAGCCAAGCCTTGCTACTGTTCGACAATTCCCGAAAAGACTTGGAGGATAACGGTTGGCTCACCTTTATACAACGATTTGAGGGTTTTAATCTTTGTGTTGCACAACAGTTCGCTCTGAATTTTGATGGCTCTAGAGACAAGGTGGGCGACGTTCAGTTGGAAATTAATGAGAAGTTTATTAGTTCTGCTACAGGGTTACCATCCTCGGGCCAGTGTTGGTTCAAAAATTTGAAAGTGGAAGAGGTTCCATGGCCACTTATGTTCATCTCGTGAAAGGTCACATCTTGTGACAGAGGTATTCCCATATCCATGCTTAAACCATGATGGCATGAACTTTTGATAATAGTTAAACAATTCGTGACCTGTGAGGGTCGATATGGACTCGTTTTTCTCTACCACCTACGTTTGTTAATGAATTTTATGGGATACTCGTTGCATATTCCCTTTTACTTCCAGCATAGCCTATATAAAATGTCGAAAAGGTTTAAAAGGGAGAAGGCTGACAGTAGCCTGTTCCACCATGGACTAATTAAACTTATCATTGTTCATTACTTAAGTCTCCACGGTGATAATTGGCGAGCTTTTATCGCTCGAAATGGTTTTTGTGATACATACCCTATCCAAGTTGACAAGCATGTGGTTATGGAAGCCAAGGTCGAGCCACCCATGCCCTTCCATGTCCTACTTCCCTCTCCTCAACCCATGGTCGACCTTGATATTGACTTACCCGACGCTATAACTGAGAAGGTTGAGGCTATTAAAAAACCTGTAAGCAAAAAGGCCAAGGAAAACCCTACTGTTGATGCCAAGGGAAAAAAGAACACTAGACTTATTTCGAGAATGGCTAGGAATAAACCTAAGCCCACTGTTGAGCAGAAGCCCATAGTCCTTAGTGAGGATTCGGACTACAACATAGAACGCTTTCTAGCTAGTGAGTACCCTTACTCACAGGGTTTATGCCCTGAGCCACCTTATGATTTCGTTTAGAATCTACCCCTTGCTTAAAAGATAATCCTAGCTACCCTGGGATCAAACTACCTAACGAAACCCTCGACAATGTAACCAAACCATCACCTGCTTTTTCGAAGCCAACACACTCGTCCTGTGACCAATGTGATTTATGGTTGGAACGATACTATATAGATGTTCCACTACTTCAATCGAAAATCCAATCACTGGAAAATCAAGTTGCAGCATTGACCAGCCAAAGAGACAAACTTCAAGCGACTGATAGGAAGTAGAAGACTATTGGTTCCATCTTTTTCAAGAATGTAGAATCGGCCACAACCGTTGTCAACTCCAAATTGTCATGATCAAGCCGTCTGCTTGTCATACAGGTATGAATTTTGATATCGTTTTAGTTGTGTGAATGACCCGGATTAATAAAATGATTTGAATCTCGTTTTGAAATAGCTCTATCATTCGAAATGACTCAGTCATAAAGTTATTTATCCTGTACATTGTTTTTGCTTTGCTAAAAATAAATGAAATTTTGATTTGGAAACACGATTTGCTCATTCCCAGTTTGGCCACTGATAGATTTTTATCAGATTTGATTGGTTTTCGATTGGATTTGATTTGATCATTTGTCTGATTCAGTTTACGAAATTGATTGTTTGTTTTAGATTGGATTTGCTTGTATCCAATTTGAACATGAAGTTTTTCATGCTAGATTTAGAATGTGATCATCTTTTGATTTGATTTCGTTTTGGATAGTTTGTATGCTGTGAGTGTCAAACGATTTTATGAGTTTGGTTGTTACGATCTTTTAATATGCTATGTCATGTAATCTTCTAGAACAAGAATACGACTCTGTTCATCTCTGATTTGGAAAGAACGACCTTGTTTTTCATGAAAACAATCTTCTCATTTAAGCCTGAGTGAATGATATTCACGCCCGAATCATGGAACGATTTTGATCCACGACAACTGTATTAAACCTCAACTGTTCAATTCGCTTGATTGGATTGTTGTGTATCTTCAGTTAGTTCGATCATTTTCATGAGTACGATTCATATCATAAATGCTGCTCTGTTTGATTTTAAATTTGCAAAACGAATTGGTCGACATATGTTATCTCTATCAAATCCGGTCATATTTCATTTGAAAGGAACGATTTCGATCAAGGTCAATCGATTTTGTTTGCCCCAAATAGCAATAACAAATGATTGAACTAATCCTACAGATCCTATTATCAATTGAGTGATCTCATTACGATTTCGTTTGTAGTAATTTACGTGCCAGTTTTGGTTTAATTCGCTCATGGCATGAATCGTTTGTTATGTCAATACAGTTATAATGATTTGAAAATGATCTTGTTTGGATTTGATTGTATCCCCTGTTGATGAGGCATCATAACAATTGCTTGCGATTTGTTTTAATCGATTTCATTTTGATATGAAACGATTTCATAACTGTTTGATTATGATTATGTTCACCCGACTTTGTGGAAACAAACAAAACATAATACACCTATCTTTGTAGTCATTCGATTGATATTGGTCTTGTTTGAGTTCAAAATGGTATAACAATTTCAATTTGAATGACTCATTTTCAAATAGCTATTGGACGAAAATTGAATTTAATTCTTTATATGATTTGAATTGATTTCAATGCTGATTCTGTGTCTTATTTAGACCAGCTGCAGAATCACAAGATTCTGTAGCTAGTCTATAGATTTAGATTTTTATTATTTTCTTTAACAAAATATCATCCTAAATGGTTTATTTTTTACCCTTTTCAGGTACATCCGAATTGCATTGGACATACTGGACAGTCTAGGAGATATTTGTGTGATTTAGTTTTGTTTTAGGTTCCTAGTTTAGTCAGACTTGGGATATCTTCCCAGATTTTATGTAAACAGTTTGATAACTTCTACAGGGATGTTTTACCCTGTAGAAGGCCTTTAAATACTTATTATTTTGTGTAATAAGGGCATGCTCATTGGTGGGAGAACCAGGCTATGGATTTCTAATACAAACTGAAATAGGAGTTGATGTTCTGCTACAGCTTTCGCTTTCACAATATCAATCTTTTGTTTCAAGTTTATGCGTGTCATTTGTAATTGATTATAGACTACTTTAGCTATCATAGTCTATTGCAGAATGATGTGATTTAATTAATGTGATCCATGTCTGATTTCTTTCATTATTTTAAAAATACAACAATTACTTTTTTCAGTTAATGAATGACAGATTTCTCTTCTTCATCAATTGAATTATTTTATATAAGTCTTTGCATACAGGTTTATCTAACTGTGAAGATTTATAAATCATAAGATTGTTGTGATTTTTATGTCTTGTTTGTCCTGTAATTATATTAAAGAGAACTTCAGCTATCGTTTACGAGAATCTCCTGGATAAATTGGAGCGGGTTTCCTCCCTCCGATCAGCTAAGACAATCATCATTCACAGGGAAAACCTGGAGCGTTTCTCCAGGTCAGTTTATGATTTAATTGTTTCATTATTTTGTTAGTATAATATTAGTAGTTTAGTTAGATATATGTTAGTTAGATTTGTAGTTAGAATTAATATATTATTTGTCTAGTTTAGTTAGTTTTTGTTTTATCTCTTGTTCATAAAATTATAAAATCAACAAAAAA
>ML781678.1:297620-329027 GCA_009831015.1 Picea engelmannii | reverse complement strand
CAAGGGTCCCATGTACCCGATGCAAATCAAATTTGGTCTCTCTATTTCGACGGATCAAAATCCAAAGAAGGAGCTGGAGCAGGTTGCGTTATTATCGATCCGACAGGTAACAAAATGTTAATAGCATGTAGGTTGGAATTTGAATGTACTAATAATACTGCAGAATATGAGGCTTTACTACAAGGTCTCAGAAACGATTTGGATATGAACATTCAAAATTTAACCATCTTTGGCGATTCTGAAATAGTGGTTAGACAGGTAAGCGATTCTATCCACTGTCTATCTCCGCATCTCAAAAGCTACCAGTCTGAGGTATGGAATTTAATGAATAAATTTTCCACTTTCAATATAATTTCTATTCCTAGATTGAATAACTCTAAAGCAGATTTATTAGCTAATGTAGCTTCTAAACTTCTTCCTGCAGAAGGTTTGTCCCTAGACGTATTCTCTGTTGAGCTATTGTTCCGACCGTCCGTTCCCGACAACATCACGAACTGGAGAGTATTTGACGATGATCAACAGATTATTAACTTTCTGAACATGGAAGAAACCTTTCAAGGCACGGTAATAGACGAACACACACACGATGACAATTTGCGTGATTTCATGGTAATACCAGATCCAAGAACTCCTGAATCCTCATCGGATATGGTAAACTCGATCCCTAAATTTGTAGTTAGATTAGAGAAGTTTTATGATTTTCAAGATAAATTTAAAAAGACGGTCAATTGTAAAACTAATAGTTCCTCGTTATCTTATGAAAAAGTAAACTTAGGAACTAATGAAAATCCTCAGTGCATTAATCTAGGGTTGGGATGTTCTCAACAAGAAAAAGTTGCATTTATTAAATTGTTCAAAGAATTTAAAGATGTCTTTGTGTGGACGTATGATGACCTTAAAACTTTCGACCCTAACATCATACAGCATGTCATTCCGATGAAGCCCCAAACCTTACCCTTTCAACAAAAAATAAGGAAAATGCACCCCAAGCTCGAACCAACCGTTCAAAAAGAATTGAATAAGCTCCTAAATGCTAAGATAATTTTTCCTGTTAGACACACTCAGTGGGTTTCTAACCTTGTCCCAGTCCGGAAGAAAAATGGGGAAATTCGACTCTGCGTCGATTTTCGAAACCTTACTAGAGCGTCTGATAAAGACAACTATCATGTCCCGCCCATGGAATAGATCCTTCAACAGGTATCTGGTTCTGAGAGGCAATCCTTACTGGATGGTTTCTCGGGATACAACCAAGTCCTGATGTCTCCGCCAAACCAACTTAAAACTACCTTCCGTACTCTGTGGGGCACTTATGCTTATCGTAAAACGCCCTTTGGATTGATTAATGTTGGTGCCACTTTTCAGAGAGCAATGGACATTGCTTTCTGAGGCTTAATCAATCATTCCATCGTAGTTTTCTTAGATGATGTGATTGTATTTTCTAAAAACAAAAAACGATCATCTAGCTCACTTACGAGTCGTCCTACTGCGATGTCGTAAATACGACATCTCCTTGAATCCCAAAAAATCAATCTTTGCAGTAGAACAGGGTAAACTCTTAGGATTCATTGTGTCTAGTGAAGGGATGATTATTGACCCCGAAAGGACTCAAGTCATCGCAAAACTTTCCCCTCCTACGTCCAAAAAATCCATGCAGTCTTTCTTAGGCCAGATTAACTGCGTGAGAAGATTCATCCCTAGTTTCTCCGAAATGGTCAGACCTTTACAGAATTTGATTAAGAAAGACACCCAATATCACTAGGGACCCCTAGAAAATCAAGATTTTAATGCAATAAAGAAGGCCATAATAGACGCTCCATCTCTCATGAGCCCAGATTGTTCTCAAGACTTTACACTCTACACTTTTGCTTCTGATCGTTCCTATGCCACCGTCCTAACCCAAAAGAATGCCGAGAACAATGAAGTACCCATTCCCTTTATGAGCTCTTCTTTCAAAGGAGCTGAACTTAATTACCCAGCGGTATATCGGCAAGCCTACGTTGTTTTCAAAGCAGTTAAGAACTTCCGGTCCTATATTTTGAAGTCAAGGATGAAATTTATTGTCCCTTACCCAGCCGTGAGGAACCTGTTAGTGCAGAAGGAGCTAGGTGAAAAGAGAGCTAACTGGGTCACCTCCTTGCAGGAGTATGACTTGGAAATCACCCCAGCTCAGATAGTGAGAGGCTAAGGGTTATGCAAGTTCATTGTTGATTCAGCAGCGGGACAACAAGAAGAAAGCGATACGTCAAATTTAGGACAACACGATCAAAGTCTAATCTGTTGCGCACAAAACCCTATCAGTCTTTGGTATGACGATATAAGATTCTGTCTTGAACATGGGTCAGACCCCCGTCACCTAGAACCCGCTAAAAGAAGAGTGTTGAGATTAAAGTCTGCCTCCTTTCATCTGGTTAATGGTATCCTGTTTCATCAGAGTTTTGACGGCGTACTGATGCGCTGTCTTGAAAAAGACGAAGCAGAAAAAGTCTTGCTAGAGTTGCATGCAGGAGAAGCTGGTGGTCATTTTGGCGGTGACACCACTGCCCATAAGGTTTTAAGAGTCAGTTATTACTGGCCCATGGTTTTTAGAGATGCCCATGCCTTGTGTCGTAAATGTATCATCTGTCAGAAAGCATCAGGGCGGTTACAAAAACCAGCCTTTCCTTTGCAGCTCGTTTCAGTAGATTCTCCTTTTCAGCAGTGGGGGCTTGATATCATAGGTCCAATCAACCCTCTGTCCTCGCAACAACATAAGTTTATTATGACAGCCACATATTACTTTACCTGATGGTCTGAAGCTGTTGCGTTAAGAACCGTCAACACCAGCCAGGTAATTGCCTTTCTAAATACGAATATTATCACTCGTTTCGGTATCCCTGTCTGTTTAGTATTCTATAACGCTTCTTACTTTTCCTCTCTTGAGATGAGAAAGTTCACTTTGGAAAAGGAATTAAGTTGAAGTATTCTGCTAGCTATTACCCCCAGGGCAACGGATTGGTAGAATCGACAAACAAGAACTTGATTAAAATCATCAAGAGAACAGTGGTTGAAAATCACAAAAATTGGAACAATGCGCTGCTAAACGCTCTGTGGGCTGATAGGGTAACGCCAAAAGTTGTTGTAGGCAACTCCCCCTTTTTTCTCGTTTATGGCAGAGAAGCAATTCTGCCACCTCACATTCTTCTTCCTTCACTTCAGTTGTCACAAAAAGTCCAAGAAGAAGATTGTCCCCCTTTAGAAAACTGAATCAATGCTTTGATGAAGCTAGAAGAGGTAAGAGCCCAAGCTAAGCGTAAGTTAGATCAACATCAACAATTGGTTAAAAGCTGGTTCGATTCGAATTCTACTTCTGATAGGAATTTTGAAGTAGGCGATCTCGTATTGAAGTGGGACAAACCACACGAGGGAAAGGGAGAGCACACAAAATTTCAAAACCTATGGCTTGGACCGTTTTTAGATGTTGAAAAGTTGGGTCCCTGTTCTTTTCGATTGCAAAATCTTGAAGGGCAGCCTGACACCTACCCGGTGAATGGCCAAGCCTTGAAAAGATACTTTGCCTGATAACTACCCTTGTATATTATGTACATATTTTGCTTTTGTTTGCTTGTTTTTCGTTTACTTTTTGTTTTTTATTTGAATTTATCAGTTTGTGTTTTCTTTCAAATACACATACCTGTACACTGAGCTATTCAGAAAAAAGACAATAGAAAATTCCCTCGCTGAAATAACTTCTGAGAAATTTTTACAAACATCAATGGTATATTTCTGAAATTTATATCTGTGTTGGAAAAGTCTGTTGTTTGAAAGAAATTGACTGATTTCGATCTCTGAGTAAATCTTGTCATGATCATATGTTATCTTTTTACGCTGTCCCTATTTCGTAAAGGAATGAATCAGAAGATGTCTCCCTGTCTTAGAAAGTTGGTTCTGTAAATGAAACATCTATGGATCTTAATAAAGGACAGTTCTAAATTTTTTTTGTTGAGGTATGAGAAAAATATGTTAAAATATCATAATTTTCAGCGCCACCCTGCTCGACTATATATCTATAAAAAAAAAAAAAAAAAAAAAATTATTAATAAGAGTTGTGGGAAGTGCTTGTAAACCCCCTGGGATGCTGAACAGGTCTGCTGGCAGCGGGTAAATGCATGCATGGTGCCAAGACAACTTCGGTGGGGTACTGAACAGGCCCGCTGGCAGCGAAGTAATGTCGGGTATATGAAAATTTGTAAATAAGAAACCTCTTTAATGTCCTTTATTCTGATCCAGAACTTCTTGACAGGATACATATGTCAGAGTGGGTTAAATGGAAACCCTGTTGAGGCTATGGACGCCTGCTGGTAGCAGTGGCTATGCCAACAATATTGGAGATTTTATCTTTAATATCATGATTCACTGGGCTTAAGACTATTATCAGCTTTCATCTTTTAAAACACTGCCGGAATAGTTGGTTAATGATGATGTTTATACGATTTTCTGGTTGTTATTTTTGAGTTGGAATTATCTTTGTTGTCCTAATTTGAATTTGTTCCTTTTGGCAGAAATAACTGCTTCTACCAGTGTGTCGCCATTGTTGGCAGCCAATTCACATTTTTCCACTGTCTTATAAGCTGCCTACACCAATGTTTTGCAAACATCTATTTTTCGTCGCAGTTCTCAAATAAACGACACTTTTATTTTTGCGACATTTGCACATTTAGCTTCGTTTTTGTTTTCACGACTGTAAGCGTGAAAACTTGGTCTTTCGAAGTCGCATTAAAATCATTATTGAATTGTCATTATTCTTCTTGTTGATATGCCCATTGCGCTTACATTTTACTTATCGTTATGCAGCTGGTAAAACTTTTGATCTGTACTCTTTGGACATTGTTAGATTGATTGTGTGACTTTGTCTCATTGAATTTCGATGCATTAACATTTGGATTTATATGTTCTTTGATTTGATCTACTTGACCATTGGTCTAACGAAAATACATAGGTGTTATGGTTAAATCCTTCATATATATCTTTTAAATGATACCTATGTTCGTGTTTTCAAAACTATTGGCATGTTGATTATATGAAGACCCATTGGCACATTGGTTAAACTCTTGATATGAGTTGTTACAATACATTGGTGCATGGTTAAACATTTGGTATTGGTCTCAATTTGTATGATTGGTTTTATAACTATGGTATAATTTTGATTGCGTGCGTTGTTTTATGCAACTTACCATTTCATTGGTCGGCCAAGTGATATGATTGTTGAACTATACTATAATGGGTAGAACAACTATAAGTCCGCGGTTGTACCTTGGCAATAACTATTATGCATGGCAGAGATAAGCTCCACCACCTTCGCACGATGACATTAATGTCTATCCCTTATCCCTGTTTCACCTCTGTTAGCTCGGGTAACCCTTCGTGCACTCTACTCCTGTGTGTGCTATGACCCAAACCCTGGCTCGTTCACCATGTGCTCGGCTCCATGGCACCGATGGTGCAAATTGAGCCGAACGGTATCCAAGCCTTGCTAATCTTCGACAATGCCCGAAAAGACTTGGAGGATAACAGTTGGCTCACCTTTATACAACGATTTGAGGGTTTTAATCTCTGTGTTGCACAACAATTTGCTTTGAATTTTGATGGCTGTAGAGCCAAGGTGGGTGACGTTCAGTTGGAAATCAATGAGGAGTTTATTAGTTCTGCTACAGGGTTACCATCCTCGGGCCAGCGTTGGTTCAAAATTTTGAAAGTGGAAGAGGTTCCATGGCCACTTTTGTTCGTCTCGCGAAAGGTCACATCTTGTGACAAAGTTATGCCCATATAGATGCTTAAACCATGATGGCATGACCTTTTGATAATAGTTAAACAATTCGTGACCTGTGAGGGTCGATATGGGCTCGTTTTTCTCTACCACCTGTGTTTGTTAATGAATTTTATGGGATACTTGTTGAATATGCCCTTTTACTTCCAGCATAGCCTATCTAAAATGTCGAAAAGATTTAAAAGGGAGAAGACTGATAGTAGCCTGTTCCACCATGGACTAATTAAACTTATCATTGTTCATTACTTAAGTCTCCACGGTGATAACTGGCGAGATTTTATCGCTCGAAATGGTTTTTGTGATATAGACCCTATCTAGGTTGACAAGCCTATGGTTATGGAAGCCAAGGTCGAGCCACCCGTGCCCTTCCATGTCCTACTACCCTCTCCTAAGCCCACGACCAACCCTGATATTGACTTACCCGACGCTATAAATTAGAAGGTTGAGGCTATTAAAAAGCCCGTAAGAAAAAGGGCCAAGGCAAACCCTATTGTTGATGCCAAGGTAAAAAAGAACACTCGGCTTATTTCGAGAATGGATAGGAATAAACCTAAGCCCATTGTTGAGCAGAAGCCCATAGTCCTTAGTGAGGATTCAGACTCCGACATAGAACACTTTCTAGCCAGTGAGTACCCTTACTCACAGGGTTTATGCCCCGAGCCACCTTATGATTTCGTTTCGAATCTACCCCCTTGCTTAAAAGATAATCCTAGCTACCCTAGGATCAAACTACCTAATGAAACCCTCGCCAATGTAACCAAACCCTCACCTGCTTTTTCGAAGCCAACACACTCATCCTGTGACCAATGTGATTTATGGTTGGAACGATACTATATAGACGTTCCACTACTTCAATTAAAAATCCAATCACTGAAAAATCAAGTTGCAGTATTGACCAGCCAAAGAGACAAACTTCAAGTGACTGATAGGAAGCAGAAGACTACTGGTTCCATCATTTTCAAGAATGTAGAATCGGCCACAGCCGTTGTCAACTCCAAATTGTCGTGATCAAGCCGTCTTCTCATCATACATGTATGAATTTTGATATCGTTTTAGTTGTGTGAATGAATAGGATTAATAAAATGATTTGAATCTCATTTCCAAATAGATCTATCATTCGAAATGACTCAGTCATAAAGTTATTTATCCTGTACATTGTTTTCGCTTTGCTAAAAATAAATGAAATTTTGATTTGGAAACACGATTTGCTCATTCCCAGTTTGGCCACAGATAGATTTTTATCAGATTTGATTGGTTTTCGATTGGATTTGATTTGATCGTTTGTCTGATTGAGTTTACAAAAATTGATGGTTTGTTTTAGATTGGATTTGCTTGTATCCAATTTGAACATGAAGTTTTTCATGCTACATTTAGAATGCGATCATGTTTTGATTTGATTTCGTTTTGGATAGTTTGTATGTTGTGAATGCCGAACGATTTTATGAGTTTGGTTGTTACGATCTTTTAATATGCTGTGTCATGTAATCTTCTAGACCAGGAATACGACTCTGTTCATCTCTGATTTGGAAAGAACGACTCTGTTTTTCATGAAAACAATCTTCTCATTTAAGCCTGAGTGAATGATATTCACGCCCGAATCATGGAACGGTTTTGATCCATGACAACTATGTTAAACCCCAACTGTTCAATTCGCTTGATTGGATTGATGTGTATCTTCAGTTAGTTCGATCGTTTTCATGAGTTGTATTCATATCATAAATGCTGCTCTATTTGATTTTAAATTTGCAAAACGAATTGGTCGACATATGTTATCTCTATCAAATCCAGTCATAATTCGTTTGAAAGGAATGATTTCAATCAAGGTCAATCGATTTTGTTTGTCCCAAATAGCAATAACAAATGATTGAACTAATCCTACAGATCCTGTTATCAATTGAGTGATCTCATTACGATTTCGTTTGTAGTAATTTACGTGCCAGTTTTGGTTTAATTCGCTCATGGCATGAATCCTTTGTTATGTCAATACAGTTATAACGATTTTAAAATGATCTTGTTTGGATTTGATCGTATCCCCTGTTGATGAGGCATCATAACAATTGCTTGTGATTTGTTTTAATCGATTTCAGTTTGATATGAAACGATTTCATAACTGTTTGATTATGATTCTTTTCACACGACTTTGTGGAAACAAACGAAATAGAATACACCTATCTCTGTAGTCATTTGATTGATCTTGGTCTTGTTTGAGTTCAAAATGGTATAACAATTTCAATTTGAATGACTCATTTTCAGGTACATCCGAATTGCATTGGACATACTGGACAGTCTAGGAGATATTTGTGTGATTTAGTTTTGTTTTAGGTTCCTAGTTTAGTCAGACTTGGGATATCTTCCTAGATTTTATGTAAACAGTTTGATAACTTCTACAGGGATGTTTTACCCTGTTGAAGGACTTTAAATACTTATTATTTTGTGTAATAAGGGCATCCTCATTGGTGGGAGAACCAGGCTATGGATTTCTAATACAAACTGAAATAGGAGTTGATGTTCTGCTACAGCTTTCGCTTTCACAATATCAATCTTTTGTTTCAAGTTTATGCATGTCATTTGTAATTGATTATAGACTACTTTAGCTATCATAGTCTATTGCAGAATGATGTGATTTAATTAATGTGATCCATGTCTGATTTCTTTCATTATTTTAAAAATACAGCAATTACTTTTTTCAGTTAATGAACGACAGATTTCTCTTCTTCATCAATTGAATTATTTTATATAAGTCTTTGCATACAGGTTTATCTATCTGTGAAGATTTATAAATCATAAGATTGTTGTGATTTTTATGTCTTGTTTGTCCTGTAATTATATTAAAGAGCACTGAAGCTATCATTTACGAGAAGCTCCTGGATAAATTGGAGCGGGTTTCCTCCCTCCGATCAGCTAAGACAATCATCATTCACAGGGAAAACCTGGAGCGTTTCTCCAGGTCAGTTTGTGATTTAATTGTTTCATTATTTTGTTAGTATAATATTAGTAGTTTAGTTAGATATATGTTAGTTAGATTTGTAGTTAGAATTAATATATTATTTGTCTAGTTTAGTTAGTTTTTGTTTTATCTCTTGTTCATAAAATTATAAAATCAACAAAAAATATCTTTCTTTGTCTTAAGGCAGAATGCAAATGAGTTTTTCAGGTTTTATTTAAATCTGTAAATTGTAGATATTGTACATTTTGTGAATAAGTTATATTTTCGTTAGTAGTTAGATATTTTATTAGTTAGAGTTAGTATAGTATTAGTTAGTAGATTGTATATATAGAATAGTTAGTTTAGTTTATTAGTTTGTTTTATTTCTTTTTAGTTAGATTAGTTTAGTTTGTTTTAATAGTTAGTTTTAGTTAGATTAGTTTAGTTTGTTTTAATTATTATTGTTAGTTAGATTAGTTATTGTAGATTAATTTTCTTTTGTTTTATTAGGACCTTAGATCGGCTAATGGAGTCGCTAAACCCGTCAAGGTGGTTCATCCCAAACGTCTTGGGTTATTAGACAACCCCGGACCAGTTCCACTCTCTCAGTTGACGGACGGTCAATTTCGCCCTTCAAAAAATGGCGCTAGAAGGAGGGCCTGAACTTAATTAATGGCACGAGGCGGTCGCAAGACTCCTCCACCACCTAATCGCTCACCTATAGTGACTAGAATACATTCAAACGATAATATTCCCCCTCAAACAACAACCACTTCAACCGACGATCCACAGATCACAGTTGAGCCAACAACCCCTAATCCTACAGGTGGTGACATACAAGAGATTGTTCGTCAATCTCTTATAAAAACACATAGTTCCTTAGCTCGTTTGAGGCAACCTAACCGTCTGTGGGGCCAACCTTTGGACTTCTCTGATATCAGAGAACAATTAGGAGGCACTAATCTCACTGTGAATCCTACAGATCCAATCTTAAATCCTACTGCAGGAGGATCTGGGATACCCCCTTCACCACCTCCATCATCTCCTTCCTCTTCTGGAGGAGATTCCTCTGATGAAGGCAATTCCCCTTCTCAGCCTTCTACACCCACTACACCAATGGAAAATCAGAACAACCCTGCTAGACCCTAGCTTGATCAGGATGCCGTAGCTATACCTAGAGCTCATCACCCTTTACCTAAACACCTGGAGAAATGGCTTCCCAAGTTTGACCCTGACTCAAAACAGATCGCTGAAGATCACATTAAAATTTTTATGTTAGCCATAAGACTCCGCAATGTCGAACATGAAGACGTTGTCTGTAGGTTGTTCCCTTATACTTTCGAGGGAAATGCATCCACATGGTACTTTTCCCAACAACCCAATACCATCGTGTCTTGGGAAAAGTTTGAGTCATGATTTTTGGAAAAGTTCGGAGATGGTAAGCCTCCAGAAGTCCTAGTCATGGATATTTCTAGCTTAAGAATGAACCCAAAAGAAAAAGTTAAAGACTTTAATCAAATATTCTTAACACTTAAAAACTGAATCCCTCCGGATTCCATGCCTGTTGAGAGTCTTATAATAACATACTACACTAAATCTTTGCATCAAAGTATAGCTATTTGGGTTAAACGATCTAAGAAAGCCACGTTGTTAGAAGCCTTCGAGGAGGCCAGCCAGATAGAAAAAGACATACTTAGTCTTAAAGACTCTACTAGAACCAAAACTGAGACTAGTTCTTCTTCCAAAAAGAAGATCGAAATCCTCCCCAGACCCACTCAAAGTAAAACACAACCTGAAAGCTCTGATTTAGAAAACTTAACTAAAGTTGTTCAAAAACTGTCAAATAAAGTTATAGACTTGAAAAGGTCAACCGAAGAAGCTTCCTCGAGCAAAGGGCCTTACAAACCCCCATTCCGAAAGCCTTTTCCCACCAATCGACCTAACCCAACCACCGAAGGCCTAAATCTAGAGAGTTTGCAATGTGCCCTTCAAACAATTCTAGAAGCCCAAGATAACTTGATGCCTCCTGAGATTCCTAAGGAGGTAGTTGAAAAAGAAACAATTCAAGAAGAAGAGTCATCTCCAAACATTTTTGGACACTTCTCGGATAGCATCTTTCAAGCTAACTTCGAGAAAGTACATCCCTATAATACCAGAAGTAAGACAAAAAACAAACCTTCTACCGAAAACACTACAACTTCGCCTCCAAAGCAATCTAAATCAACTGAGACTAAACAAAGTAATGTGAACCCCAACTTAGATTATGATGTTGTTGAAGATCTTAACAAGTTAAGGGCTAACATTTCTATTTATGAGTTATTGAAGTTTCCATTTCTGTTACAAAAGATGTTACAAAATATTTCAGAGAATGGCAAAAATGGTAATTCTAATGGTAACAAGGTTGTGCAAAACAAAGCTCCCCAGAAGACTTCCACTAAAAACAATCTTGATCCTCAAGATAAAGGAAGCCTTCCTGTAAGTAATGTAATTAATGTAAATAATGTAGATAAAATAGCTTTAGAAACTGCGAGTAAAAAGATACAAGCTACTACTCTTAGTACTCGTAAAAATGTACCTCCATTCCTATTAACTTCCGAGAACTTTAATAGAAACATGCACAATTGTATGGTAGACTCAGGAGCGTCATCTAATGTGATGCCTTGGTCTGTGTGCCAGAAGATTAATGCAAAAGTTGAACCATCTACTTTAAAAATCATACAACTTGATCGGACAAATGTTAAAGTTATAGGCGAACTAAAGAATGTGATTATTAGATTATCGTCTAACCCCAAGGTTCATCAAGTTATTGATATAATTGTTGTGGATATTCCAGAAGTGTATGGTCTGTTTTTAAGTAGGGACTGGTTCGAGCAGCTACACGGCTATTTCGCAACAGATTGGTCTCATCTATGGCTTCCAGAGAACGAAAAGCCTAATAAGATCAAAGTAAATCGTGAGCGCTACCTTAAGTTCACAGTCACAGATTTGAATGATCCCAAGGAACCGTATACACCTTCTACTGATTCACTTGAAGTACAAGGGATGGACACCTTCTTCGACAATTTCATGGCCGAGGCTTCGCCTATCACCAATCTAGAACAACAGTCTGATATTGTAGCATATATACAGCCAACAACTTCCACGCAAGGGTCCCATGTACCCGATGCAAATCAAATTTGGTCTCTCTATTTCGACGGATCAAAATCCAAAGAAGGAGCTGGAGCAGGTTGCGTTATTATCGATCCGACAGGTAACAAAATGTTAATAGCATGTAGGTTGGAATTTGAATGTACTAATAATACTGCAGAATATGAGGCTTTACTACAAGGTCTCAGAAACGATTTGGATATGAACATTCAAAATTTAACCATCTTTGGCGATTCTGAAATAGTGGTTAGACAGGTAAGCGATTCTATCCACTGTCTATCTCCGCATCTCAAAAGCTACCAGTCTGAGGTATGGAATTTAATGAATAAATTTTCCACTTTCAATATAATTTCTATTCCTAGATTGAATAACTCTAAAGCAGATTTATTAGCTAATGTAGCTTCTAAACTTCTTCCTGCAGAAGGTTTGTCCCCAGACGCATTCTCCGTTGAACTGTTGTTTCGACCGTCCGTTCTCGACAACATCACGAATTGGAGAGTATTTGACGATGATCAACAGATTATTAACTTTCTGCACATGGAAGAAACCCTTCAAGGCGCGGTAATAGATGAACACACACACGATGACAATTTGTGCGATTTCACGGTAATACCAGATCCGAGAACTCCTGAATCCTCATCGGATATGGTAAACTCGATCCCTAAATCTGTAGTTATATTAGAGAAGTTTTATGATTTTCAAGATAAATTTAAAAAGACGGTCAATTGTAAAACTAATAGTTCCTCGTTATCTTATGAAAAAGTAAACTTAGGAACTAATGAAAATCCTCAGTGCATGAATCTAGGGTTGGGATGTTCTCAACAAGAAAAAGTTGCATTTATTAAATTGTTCAAAGAATTTAAAGATGTCTTTGTGTGGACGTATGATGACCTTAAAACTTTCGACCCTAACATCATACAGCATGTCATTCCGACGAAGCCCCAAACCTTACCCTTTCAACAAAAATTAAGAAAAATTCACCCCAAGCTCGAACCGACCATTCAAAAAGAATTGAATAAGCTCATAAATGCTAAGATAATTTTTCCTGTTAGACACACTCAGTGGGTTTCTAACCTTGTCCCAGTCCGGAAGAAAAATGGGGAAATTCGACTCTGCGTCGATTTTCGAAACCTTAATAGAGCGTCTGATAAAGACAACTATCCTATCCCGCCCATGGAAAAGATCCTTCAACAGGTATCTAGTTCTGAGAGGCCATCCTTACTGGATGGTTTCTCGGGATACAACCAAGTCCTGATGTCTCCGCCAAACCAACTTAAAACTACCTTTCGTACTCTGTGGGGCACTTATGCTTATCGTAAAATGCCCTTTGGATTGATTAATGTTGGTGCCACTTTTCAGAGAGCAATGGACATTTCTTTCCAAGGATTAATCAATCAGTCCATCATAGTTTACTTAGATGATGTGACTGTATTTTCTAAAAACAAAAACGATCATCTAGTTCACTTACGAGCCGTCCTACTGCAATGTCGTAAATACGGCATCTCCTTGAATCCCAAAAAATACATCTTTGTAGTAGAACAGGTTAAACTCTTAGGATTCATTGTGTCTAGTGAAGGGATGATTATTGACCCCAAAAGGACTCAAGTCATCGCAAAACTTCCCCCTCCTACGTCCAAAAAATCCATGCAGTCTTTCTTAGGCCAGATTAACTTCGTGAGAAGATTCATCCCTAGTTTCTCTGAAATGGTCAGGCATTTACAGAATTTGATTAAGAAAGACACCCAATATCACTGGGGACCCCTATAAAATCAAGCTTTTAATGAAATAAAGAAGGCCATAATAGACGCTCCGTCTCTCATGAGCCCAGATTTTTCTCAAGACTTTACACTTTACACTTTTTCTTCTGATCGTTCCTATGCTGCCATCCTAACCCAAAAGAATGTCGAGAACAATGAAGTACCCATTGCCTTTATGAGATCTACTTTCAAAGGCGTTGAACTTAATTAACCAGTGGTAGATCGGCAAGCCTACGCTTTTTTCAAAGAAGTTAAGCACTTCCGGTCCTATCTTTTGAAGTCAAGGACGAAAGTTATTGTCCCTTACCCAGCCATCAGGAACCTGTTAGTGCAGAAGGAGCTAGGTGAAAAGAGAGCTAACTGGGTTACCTCCTTGCAGGAGTATGACTTGGAAATCACCCTAGCTCAGATAGTGAGAGGCCAAGGGTTATGAAAGTTAGTCGGTGATTCAGCAGCAGGACAACAAGAAGAAAGTGATACGTCAAACTTAGGACAACACGATCAAAGTCTAATATGTTGCGCACAAAACCCTGTCAGTCCTTGGTATGACGATATAAGATTCTGTATTGAACATGGGTCATCCCCCCGTCACCTAGAAACTTCTAAAGGAAGAGCATTGAGATTAAATTCTACCTCCTTTCATCTGGTTAATGGTATCCTATTTCGTCAGAGTTTTGACGACGTACTGATGCGTTGTCTTGAAAAAGACGAAGCAGAAAAAGTCTTGCTAGAGTTGCATGCAGGAGAAGCTGGTGGTCATTTTGGTGGTGACACCACTGCCCATAAAGTTTTAAGAGCTGTTTATTACTGGCCCACTCTTTTTAGAGACGCCCATGCCTTGTGTCGTAAATGTATCATCTGTCAGAAAGCATCAGGGCGGTTACAAAAACCAGCCTTTCCTTTGCAGTCCGTTTCAGTAGATTCTCCTTTTCAGCAGTGGGGCCTTGATATCATAGGTCCAATCAACCCTCCGTCCTCACAACAACATAAGTTTATTGTGACAGCCACAGATTACTTTACCCGATGTTCTGAAGCTGCTGCGTTAAGAACCATCAACACCAGTCAGGTAATTGCCTTTCTAAATACGAATATTATCACTCGTTTCGGTATCCCTGACTGTTTAGTATTCGATAACGCTTCTTACTTTTCCTCTCTTGATATGAGCGAGTTCACTTTGGAAAAAGGAATTAAGTTGAAGTATTCTTCTAGCTACTACCCCCAGGGCAATGGATATGCAGAATCAACAAACAAGAACTTGATTAAAATCATCAAGAGAACAGTGGTTGAAAATCACAAAAATTGACACAATGCACTGCTAAACGCTCTGTGGGCTGATAGGGTAACGCCAAAAGATGTTGTAGGCAACTCCCCCTTTTTTCTCATTTATGGCAGAGAAGAAATTCTGCCACCTCACATTCTTCTTCCTTCACTTCAGTTGTCACAGAAAGTCCAAGAAGAAGATTGTCCCCCTTTAGAAAACTGAATCAACGCTTTGATGAAGCTAGAAGAGGTAAGAGCCCAAGCTAAGCGTAAGTTAGATCAACATCAACAATTGGTTAAAATCTAGTTCGATTCTAATTATGCTTCTGATAGGAATTTTGAAGTAGGCGATCTCGTCTTGAAGTGGGACAAACCACACGAGGGAAAGGGAGAGCACACAAAATTTCAAAACCTATGGCTTGGACTGTTTTTAATTGTTGAAAAGTTGGGTCCCAGTTCTTTTCGATTGCAAAATCTTGAAGGGCAGCCTGACACCTACCCGGTGAATGGCCAAGCCTTGAAAAGATACTTTGCCTGATAACTACCCTTGTATATTATGTACATATTTTGCTTTTGTTTTATTGTTTTTCGTTTACTTTTTGTTTTAGATTTGAATTTATCAGTTTGTGTTTTCTTTCAAATACACATACCTATACATTGAGCTATTCAGACAAAGACAATAGAAAATTCCCTCGCTGAAATAACTTCTGAGAAATTTTTACAAACATCAATGGTATATTTCTGAAATTTATATCTGTGTTGGAAAAGTCTGTTGTTTGAAAGAAATTGACTGATTTCGATCTCTGAGTAAAGCTTGTCATGATCATCTATTATCTTTTTACGCTGTCCCTATTCCGTAAAGGAATGACTCAGAATATGTCTCCCTGTCTTAGAAAGTTGGTTCTATAAATGAAACATCTCTGGATCTTAATAAAGGACAGTTCTAAAAAAATTCTGCTGAGGTATGAAAAAAATATGTTAAAATATCATAATTTTCAGCACCAGCCCGCTCGACTATATATCTATAAAAAACAAAACAAAATAAATTATTAATAAGAGTTGTGGGAAGTGCTTGTAAACCCCCCAGGATGATGAACAGGTCTGCTGGTAGCGGGTAAATGCATGCATGGCGGCAAGACAACTTCGTCGGGGTACTGAACAGGTCCGCTGGCAGTGAAGCAATGTCGGGTATATGAAAAATTGTAAATAAGAAGCCTCTTTAATGTCCTTTATTCTGATCCAGAACTTCTTGACAGGATACAGATGTCAGAGCGGGTTAAATGGAAACCCTGTCGAGGCTATGGAAGCCTGCTGGCAGTAGTGGCTATGCCAACAGTATTGGAGATTTTATCTTTAATATCATGATTCGTTGGGCTTAAGACTGTTATCAACTTTCATCTTTTAAAACACTGCTGTAATAGTTGGTTAATGATGATGTTTATACGATTTTCTGGTTGTTATTTTTGAGTTGGAATTATCTTTGTTGTCCTAATCTGAATTTGTTCCTTTTGGCAGAGATAACTGCTTCTACCAGTGTGTCGCCATTATTGGCATCCAATTTACATTTTTCCACTGTCTTATAAGATGCCTACACCAATGTTTTGCAAACATCTATTTTTCGTCGTAGTTCTCAAATAAACAACACTTTTATTTTTGCGACATTTGCACATTTAGCTTCGTTTTTGTTTTCACGACTGTAAGCGTGAAAACTTGGTCTTTCGAAGTCGCATTAAAATCATTATTCAATTGTCGTTATTCTTCTTGTTGATATGCCCATCGCGCTTACATTTTACTTATCGTTATGCAGCTGGTAAAACTTTTGATCTGTACTCTTTGGACATTCTTAGATTGATTGTGTGACTTTGTCTCATTGAATTTCGATGCATTAACATTTGGATTTATATGTTCTTTGATTTGATCTACTTGACCATTGGTCTAACGAAAATACATAGGTGTTATGGTTAAATCCTTCATATATATCTTTTAAATGATACCTATGTTCGTGTTTTCAAAACTATTGGCATGTTGATTATATGAAGACCCATTGGCACATTGGTTAAACTCTTGATATGAGTTGTTACAATACATTGGCGCATGGTTAAACATTTGGTATTGGTCTCAATTTGTATGATTGGTTTTATAACTATGGTATAATTTTGATTGTGCACGTTGTTTTATGCAACTTACCATTTCATTGGTCGGCCAAGTGATATGATTGTTGAACTATACTATAATGGGTAGAACAGCTATAAGTCGGCGGTTGTACCTTGGAAATAACTATTATTCATGGCAGAGATAAGCTCCACCACCTTCGCACGATGACATTATTGTCTATCCCTTATCCTTGTTTCACCTTTGTTAGCTTGGGTAACCCTTCGTACACTCTGCTCCTGTGTGTGCTATGACCCAAACCCTGGCTCGTTCACCGTGTGATTGGCTCCATGGAACCGGTGGTGTGAATCGGGCCGAATGGTAGCCAAGCCTTGCTACTGTTCGACAATGCCCAAAAAGACTTGGAGGATAACAGTTGGCTCACCTTTATACAATGATTTGAGGGTTTTAATCTATGTGTTGCACAACAGTTCGCTCTGACTTTTGATGGAGGTAGAGCCAAGGTGGGCGATGTTCAATTGGAAATCAATGAGGAGTTTATTAGTTCTGCTACAGGGTTACCATCCTCGGGCCAACGTTGGTTCAAAAATTCGAAAGTGGAAGAGGTTCCATGGCCACTTCTGTTTGTCTCGCGAAAGGTCACATCTTGTGACAGAGGTATGCCCATATCCATGCTTAAACCACGATGGCATGACCTTTTGATAATAGTTAAACAATTCGTGACTTGTGAGGGTCGATATGGACTCATTTTTCTCTACCACCTGCGTTTGTTAATGAATTTTATGGGATACTCGTTGAATATGCCCTTTTACTTCCAACATAGCCTATATAAAATGTCGAAAAGGTTTAAAAGGGAGAAGGCTGGCAGTAGCCTGTTCCACCATGGACTAATTAAACTTATCATTGTTCATTACTTAAGTCTCCACGGTGATAATTGGCGAGCTTTTATCGCTCGAAATGGTTTTTGTGATACAGACCCTGTCCAGGTTGACAAGCCTGTGGTTATGGAAGCCAAGGTCGAGCCACCCGTGCCCTTCCATGTCCTACTTCCCTCTCCTAAGCCCGCAACAGACCTTGATATTGACTTACCCGACGCTATAACTAAGAAGGTTGAGGCTATTAAAAATCCCGTAAGGAAAAAGGCCAAGGCAAACCCTACTGTTGATGCCAAGGGAAAAAAGAACGCTTGGCGTATTTCGAGAATGGCTAGGAATAAACCTAAGCCCACTGTTGAGCAGAAGCCAGTAGTCCTTATTGAGGATTCGGACTCTGACATAGAACATTTTATGGCCAGTGAGTACCCTTAATCACAGGGATTATGCCCCGAGCCACCTTATGATTTCGTTTCAAATATACCCCCTTGCTTAAAAGATAATCCTAGCTACCCTGGGATCAAACTACCTAATGAAACCCTCAGCAATGTAACCAAATCCTCACCTGCTTTTTCGAAGCCAACACACTCGTCCTGTGACCAATGTGATTTATGGTTGGAACGATACTATATAGACATTCCACTACTTCAATCGAAAATCCAATCATTGGAAAATCAAGTTGCAGTATTGACCAGCCAAAGAGACAAACTTCAAGCGACTGATAGGAAGCAGAAGACTACTGGTTCCATCGTTTTCAAGAATGTAGAATCGGCCAGAGCCGTTGTCAACTCCAAATTGTCGTGATCAAGTCGTATGCTCGTCATACATGTATGCATTTTGATATCGTTTTAGTTGTGTGAATGACCAGGATTAATAAAATGATTTGAATCTCGTTTCCAAATAGCTCTATCATTTGAAATGACTCAGTCATAAAGTTATTTATCCTGTACATTGTTTTCGCTTTGCTAAAAATAAATGAAATTTTGATTTGGAAACACGATTTGTTCATTCCCAGTTTGGCCACTGATAGATTTTTATCGGATTTGATTGGTTTTCGATTGGATTTGATTTGATCGTTTGTCTGATTCAGTTTACGAAATTGATGGTTTGTTTTAGATTGGATTTGCTTGTATCCAATTTGAACATGAAGTTTTTCATGCTAGATTTAGAATGCGATCATGTTTTGATTTGATTTCGTTTTGGATAGTTTGTATGTTGTGAGTGTTGAATGATTTTATGAGTTTGGTTGTTACGATCTTTTAATATGTTGTGTCATGTAATCTTGTAGACCAGGAATACGACTCTGTTCAGCTCTGATTTGGAAAGAACAACTCTGTTTTTCATGAAAAAAATCTTCTCATTTAAGCCTGAGCGAATGATATTCACACCCGAATCATGGAACGGTTTTGATCCACGACGACTGTGTTAAACCCCAGTTGTTCAATTCGCTTGATTGGATTGATGTGTATCTTCAGTTAGTTCAATCGTTTTCATGAGTTGGATTCATATCATAAATGTTGCTCTGCTTGATTTTAAATTTGCAAAGCGAATTAGTCGACATATGTTATCTCTATCAAATCCGGTCATAATTCGTTTGAAAGGAACGATTTCAATCAAGTTCAATCGATTTTGTTTGCCCCAAATAGAAATAAAAAACGATTGAACTAATCCTACAGATCCTGTTATCAATTGAGTGATCTCATTACGATTTTGTTTGTAGTAATTTACGTGCCAGTTTTGGTTTAATTCGCTCATGGCATGAATCGTTTGTTATGTCAATACAGTTATAACGATTTAAAAATGATATTGTTTGGATTTGATCGTATCCCCTGTTGATGAGGCATCATAACAATTGCTTGTGATTTGTTTTAATTGATTTCAGTTTGATATGAAACGATTTCATAACTGTTTGATTATGATTCTGTTCACTAGACTTTGTGGAAACAAACGAAACATAATACACCTATCTCTGTAGTCATTCGATTGATCTTGGTCTTGTTTGAGTTCAAAATGGTATAACAATTTCAATTTGAATGACTCATTTTCAAATAGCTATTGGACGAAAATTGAATTTAATTCTTTATATGATTTGAATTGATTTCAATGCTGATTCTGTGTCTTATTTAGACCAGCTACAGAATCGCAAGATTCTGTAGCTAGTCTATAGATTTAGATTTTTATTATTTTCTTTAACAAAATATCATCCTAACTGGTTTATTTTTTACCCTTTTCAGGTACATCCGAATTGCATTGGACATACTAGACATTCTAGGAGATATTTGTGTGATTTAGTTTTGTTTTAGGTTCCTAGTTTAGTCAGACTTGGGATATCTTCCTAGATTTTATGTAAACAGTTTGATAACTTCTACAGGGATGTTTTACCCTGTAGAAGGCCTTTAACTACTTATTATTTTTTGTAATAAGGGAATCCTCATTGGTGGGAGAACCAGGCTATGGATTTCTAATACAAACTGAAATAGGAGTTGATGTTCTGCTACAACTTTCGCTTTCATAATATCAATATTTTGTTTCAAGTTTATGCATGTCATTTGTAATTGATTATAGACTACTTTAGCTATCATAGTCTATTGCAGAATGATGTGATTTAATTAATGTGATCCATGTCTGGTTTTTATCATTATTTTAAAAATACAGTAATTACTTTTTTTAGTTAATGAATGACAGATTTCTCTTCTTCATCAATTGAATTATTTTATATAAGTATTTGCATACATGTTTATCTAACTGTGAAGATTTATAAATCATAAGATTGTTGTGATTTTTATGTCTTGTTTGTCCTGTAATTATATTAAAGAGCACTGCAGTTATCGTTTACGAGAAGCTCTTGGATAAATTGGAGCGGGTTTCCTCCCTCCGATTAGCTAAGACAATCATCATTCACAGGGCAAACCTGGAGCGTTTCTCCAGGTCAGTTTGTGATTTAATTGTTTCATTATTTTGTTAGTATAATATTAGTAGTTTAGTTAGATATATGTTAGTTAGATTTGTAGTTAGAATTAATATATTATTTGTCTAGTTTAGTTAGTTTTTGTTTTATCTCTTGTTCATAAAATTATAAAATCAACAAAAAAATATCTTTCTCTGTCTTAAGGCAGAATGCAAATGAGTTTTTCAGGTTTTATTTAAATCTGTAAATTGTAGATATTGTACATTTTGTGAATAAGTTATATTTCCGTTAGTAGTTAGATATTTTATTAGTTAGAGTTAGTATAGTATTAGTTAGTAGATTGTATATATAGAATAGTTAGTTTAGTTTATTAGTTTGTTTTATTTCTTTTTAGTTAGATTAGTTTAGTTTGTTTTAATAGTTAGTTTTAGTTAGATTAGTTTAGTTTGTTTTAATTTTTATTGTTAGTTAGATTAGTTATTGTAGATTAATTTTCTTTTGTTTTATTAGGACCTTAGATCGGCTAACGGAGCCGCTAAACCCGTCAGGGTGGTTCATCCCAAACGGCTTGGGTTATTAGACAACCCCGGACCGGTTCCACTCTCTCAGTTGATGAACGATCAATTTCGCCCGTCAACATGTAGCCATTGGTTTAGCTTGATAACATCCACTTCTCTAGTATAATGCTTTATGTCCACCTTAGCCTCTAAATGGAAAGGTATCTGTGTCTTGTTGTAGTTGCACTCTCCCATTTCTGGCTCAATCTTACGTTTTTTCTCTGGCTTATTTTCTTCCTTCTTAGGGCCTTCATGCCCATCATCCATTGATGATATCCCCTTGACCTTTGCTACCAACAAATCCAACACCATTGCTGTCAATGTAGCTAAAATCTACTCAAAATGATCCAACCTAGCCATGGGATCTTCTTCCTCTTCACCTTCATAATGTTCCACTGACATTCTTGATGCTCTACTTCACTCTAGCCTTTTCAATAATTATTTTCCCTTTATTTTGTAATCATCGCGGGTACTTACCATACATGTCTCATTGAATGTATTCGAAAATATTCTCTAATGCCATATGATCTGTAAATGGGAGGCTTATAGCCTATCCATCTCACCAAAACAAAATTCTATGTTAAAATAGTTATAACTCTGGCTATGTAGATGTCGGAAATTTGTTGACCAATCAAGTTCCAAGTCGAGTCGGAAAGAAGTAATGAGTCACATCGAGTTAGGAAATGAAAGTCAAAGAAAGTTAGGTCGAGTTGAGGAAAGTTAGTCAAGTCAAGGCAAGTCGAGTCAAGTCAAAGAAAGTCAGTTGAATCGAGGTAATTCAGGTCGAGTTGAAGCAAGTCAATCGAGTCGAGGCAGATTGGGTCGAGTCGAGTCAAAGTTTACCCAAGTCGAATTTCTCAAGTTGGATTTCTTTTAAGCCAAGTCAACCAAGGGATGTCTATAGGTTGATTGGGGAAGGAAATTCAATCAAAAGGGAAAACCAAGTCAAAATTCTAATGACCAACAGCTGGGAGGAATGTCTGAGAGAAAATTTACTCACCAGTAATGTCAGAAACATTTTGGAATGAATTTGGGTTACCCACGGTGTATAAAAATGTAGGGGAGTCGATTTTAATGTTCGTCAACAATAAAAAACATTTCAAGAGTCGATTCAATATAAAACGATAGAGAAAAACCCGGGACGAGGTCGGTTATGAGCTCAATGATTGAAAACAAGATTAGAAACCCTTGAATGAATAACAACAACTCTAGAAGGAGGGTCGTCGATTTCCAACCTTAGAATTCATTGCATGGATATAATTAAGGTGTCGTTATGCATTAATCCATTGAGAACCAGATTAATATAAAACAAGCTCATACAATAACAACATGAATTCCTCGTCTATAGAATATACATAGACAACCATTAAATTATAGTGCATACATTAACCATTCCTAAAGAAACCATAAACCACAAAAATCATCACACATAGGCTTAGATTTTTACCCTGAAAACCCAAATGGGAAAACTAGCATTATTTTGGCTTCGACCATGCTCTTATTTATTCATCAATGATCATGTTACAGGCTCTTTGGTACATGTCTATCCTCCTCAGTAACATTTGGGCAACCTGTTGGAAGCCGATTCACCTTTTTCTATTATCCTATAAGCTGCCTACACCTATGTCTTGCGAACGTCAAGTTTTTCGTCGCATTTTTCAAATAGATGACATTTTCATTTCTTGCGACATTGACACATTTGTCTTCGTTAAGTTTTCACGACTGTAAGCATGAAAACTTCTCCTCTCGAGGTCACATTTCGATCATTATCTGAACTGTGGTTATTTCTTTTGTCATTTGTGCTTACCTTTTATTGATCGTTACACGATTGGCAATATCCTTTGATCAGTTCTCATACTTTGATTGATTATATGACTTGATTTTCTTTGAGTTTGTAAGACATTAAAAATTTGGATTTGCAATTTATGACTTGCCTAATCTTTGATTCTATGAAATGCATAAGGGTTTTGATTTAATTTTTATATATGTATGATAGGATCCTTATGTTAATCTTTTATATTTGTTTGGCTTGTCAACTATTTGGTACCTTGGTTAAATATTGATACGATGGCGCATGGATAACATTTGGTGTTGGTTTCACGTTGAATGTCGATGGTTTAAAAACTATACTCTAAAGTTGATTTGGCGCGTCGGCATAACACTTACCATTTGACTCTTTGTTTGGCCAAACGATATGGTTTTTGAGCTATGATTGTTTGAACAGATGTGTAAATTCGACGGTTGTACTTTACCATAACTATCGTGCATGGAAGTAAATGACTCCACCACCTTCGCATGCACACATTAACACTTACCCCCTTTTGCTCGTTCATTGCTGTTAGACGAATAGCTCTGCTCCTGTATGTGTTCAAACCCTTCCCTTACCATGCATTCAACTCCATGGCACCAGTCGTGTGAGTTGAACCCAATGGCAAACAAGCCCTGTTGATGTTTGATAATGCCCGCCAAGATTTGGCAGACAGTGGGTGGCTTACCTTCGTGGAACGTTTCGATGGATTTAACCTCTGCGTGGTTCGACAGTTTTCCATGACCTTCGATGGTTGTCGAGCCAAGGTCGGCGATATACAATTGGAAATTGATGAACAATTCATCAGTCTTGCTATGGGTTTTCCTGCCACTGGACAACGATGGTCAAAGAATTACAAAGTCGAAGAGGTCCCGTGGACACTGCTCTTCCAGACGCGCAAAATCACCTCATGTGATAGAGGTTTGCCCGTGACCATGCTTAAACAACATTGGCACTATTTATTAATGGTAATCAAATAGTTTATCACCTGTGAAGGTTGGTACGGGTTTGTGTTCCTCCACCACCTGCGTTTGCTTATGGTTTTTATGGGTTATCAGCTCAATATGCCCTATTATTTGCATAGAAGCCTATTTAAAATGTCGAAGAAGTACAAAAGAAACCAGGCTGATAGTAGCCTTTTTCATTATGGGCTGGTGAAGCTTATTGTTGTCTATCATTTGAGTCTGCTCGGGGATTGTTGGAGCAATTTCGTTGCTCGGAATGGTTTCGAGGATCCGAACCCTACACAGGTTGACAAACCTGTGGTGAGCGAGGTCAAGGTTGTACCCTCAGTGCCCTACCATATCCTTCTACCTAAACCCTCGACCGACCCTCCTATCGACTTACCCCACACTGTGACTAAGAGTGTTGAGACTACTAAGCCTATGGGCAGAAATTCCAAGGCAAACCTCACTTCAAACGCCAAAGGGAAAAAGAATGCCTGTTTGATTTCGCGAATGGAAAGAAATAAGCCAAAACCCCTTGTCGAGCTTAACCCTATCGTGTTGAGTGAGGACTCCGATTCAGAAGTGGAGCATTTCTTGGCTAGTGAATATCCCTATTCGCAAGGTTTGTGTGCCGAACCCTCGTATGACTTTGTGTCAAACCTACCCCCCTGCCTAAAGGGAGATCCTAACTACCCAGGCATTAAGTTGCCTTGTGAAACCCTCGGTCAATTTCCCAAACCCTCTCCTACTCTGTCTAAACCTACAGTGTCACCCCGTGATCAATGCAATTCGTGGTTGGAGCGATATTATAATGATGTCCCAATACTCCAGTCAAAGATTCAGTCCCTAGAGGACCAGATTGCAGCCTTGACCAGTCAAAAGGCCAAGCTAAAAGCGACAGATAAGAAACAAAAGACGACTGGCTCCATCTTGTTCAAGAACGTGGAATCAGCCACGACTGTTGTGAATTCCAAGTTGGCATAATCAGGTGGTCTCGTCGCTACACAGGTATGGAAGATTTTATATCGTTTTGTTTGTAAATAATCTAGGTTGTCATAATGATTTGTATTCAGTTTTTAAACAGTTATGTTTACGTTGTGAATAGCTCTGTTATAATTGTGTGTATTCTATATATAGCTTTGCTTTGAATAGAAACAAAGTTCGATTCGATATGCGATTTGATTAGTCCCAGTATAGAAATCATTAGATTTCGAGTGGATTTGAGTGGCATGTTTTGAGATTTGATTGACTAGTTTATAAAATTAATGGTTTACCTCCAAAAGAATTGGTTTGTATCACGCTCAGATTTGATTTGGTTATGATTCTTGTGCTATAAACAGTTTGATTAAGTTTGATTGTTACAATCTTGCCCGGATTCGATCTCATTATCATTAGTATGCTAGCACTGGTAAGTATTTCGGGAAAATGCTTGATGTGTCGTTTGATTGTTTCCGAGTTAAGGATAACGACTATGTTTCTTTGAGGAAAACCAATATGCTCGAACAACCTTCGCGCCTGAATTGGGAAATCAACCCGAATCATAACAACTGTGTAAAAATCTTAGCCAATCGATTCGCTCTGGTTCTAATTTGGCAAGTTTATTATATGAGTCGAGTTTAGATTATAATCGATGCTCTGTATTTTAATTTTGTGAAATGAATTGGTCAAACCTTGTTATGATTCGTTTGATTCAAACGATTATGATCAAAATTGATCGGTCTTGTTTGCTCGCTATGCAAGGATCAACGATTGAAATCTATGACAAATTCTGTTTGATCCTGTTACGTTTTGGTTATGTGCCAACTTTGGCTTGAACTTGTTCACAATCTAAATCTTTGGCTATACGGTTATTATGGTAATCCTGTTCGATGCGATGATTTCTCCCGTTGATGAGATGGGTATAACAAAGTGTTTGCGATTTGTTATGTTTTCAACTGAATATCGAAATGATTTCATTCGATTTGTTGAAGAACGATCATGATGTTGTTACATGTGATTTCATTTACCTGACTTGTAACGATAATCGAAACAGAGTATTTCTATCTTTGAATTCGATTAAAAGATTTGAATCTTTTTGCTATATCATTATTGTTATAACGAGTGGAAAATGATTTTGCTAGATCGGATTGTGTCTATTGTTAACAATCGCATACGACATGTTTGGTTATCAGTTTCAACTGGATATGAAACAATTTTATTACTTTTCAATTATGAATCTGAAGACCCGATTTTGTGGTAATGAAACAACATAGTATTCCTATCTCTGTGTTCGGTTCAATCACTTTTGATCCCGTTAAATGTTGAATGATAAAATCATTTGAATCTTAAGTGATTCATTTTAAATGATTATTGGAAGATAATTAGATTTAATTCTTTTTAAAGATCTGATTTGATTTCAATTCTGATTCTGTATATTATTTTAGACTAGCTATAGAATCAAATGATTATGTAGCTAAGTCTATGGAATCATATTTTTATTGATTTGCTCATAAAATATCTCTCTAACTTGTTATTTTTGGTCCATTTCAGGTGAATTCAAAATTGCATTGGATTGGATGGACAGTTAGAGGATATTTGAAATATTTTGGTTTCATTTTAGTTTCCTAGTTTAGTTGATTTTGGGAATATCTTCCCAGATTATGTAAACAGTTTGATAACTGCCACAGGGAGGTTTTACCCTATGGAAAGACTTATAAATACTCATTATTTTTGTAATAAGATCATCCTCATTCGTGGGAGAACAAGGATATGGAATTTTAATACAGACTGAGACAAAATTTGATATTCTGCTACAGCTTTGGCTTCTCATAATATCAATATTTTGTTTTATGTTCATGTGTATCTATTTGCATTTGGTTAATGACTAATTTAGCTATCTTAGTCTTTTGCAAAAGATATAATTTCATCAATATAATCCATATCTGATTTCTTCCCAGTATATAAAAAACATAGCAATTGCTTGATTCAGTTTGTGAATGACAGACTTCTCTTCTTCATAAGTTGAATTATTAAGTATAAGTTTTTGCATAACAGGTTTCCCTTATTGCAGAGATTTATAACAATCATATAATTGTTATGACTTTTTATGTCTTGTTTGTCCTGTAAACAACTCAAAGAGCAGTACAACCTATCATTTACGAGAAGCTTCTGGATCATCCGGTGAGAGTTTCCTTCCTCCGACCAGCTTCGAAGTTATCATACACATGACAAATCTGGAGTGTTTCCAGGTCTGTTAGTCACTGATTGTTTAGTATATTTATTAGTAGTTTAGTTTAGATATAAGTTTAGTTAGATTTATAGGTAGAATAAGTATATTAGATTGTTTAATTTCAGTAAGTTTTATTTCTTATTTATAAAATTATAAAACCAAAAAAAAGAAATACCTTTCTCTGTCTTAGGGCAGATTGCAAATGAGTTTTCCAGGTTTTATTTAAATCTGTACTTTGTGAATATTGTATATTTTGTAGATAAGATTATATTTCAGATAGTAGTTAGTATAGTATTAGTTAGTAGTTTGTATATATAGATAGTAGATGAGTTAGTTTGTTTTAATAGTTAGTTTTAATAAGATTAGTTAGTATTAGTTTGTTTTATTTATTGTTTGTTAGTTTAGTTTGTTTTATTTGTTTTAATTAGTTTAGTTAGTTTAGATTAGTTTTCTCTTTGGTTTTCTTAGAACCTTAGATCAGCCAACGGAGACGCTAAACCCGTCAGGGTGGTTCATTCCAAATGGCTTGGGTTATTAAACAACCCCAGACCGGTTCCACTCTCCTAGTT
Source organism: Picea engelmannii (assembly GCA_009831015.1). Lineage (NCBI taxonomy): Eukaryota > Viridiplantae > Streptophyta > Pinopsida > Pinales > Pinaceae > Picea > Picea engelmannii. Next base: position 301,154 of record ML781678.1, on the reverse strand, counting down.
GACGGACGATCAATTTCGCCCGTCAACAAATGGCGCTAGAAGGAGGGCCTGAACTTAATTAATGGCACGAGGTGGTCGCAAGAATCCTCCCCCCCCTAATCGCTCACCTACAGTGACTAGAAGCCATTCGCACGATAATATTCCCCTTCAAACAACAACTACTTCAACCGAAGATCCGCAGATCACAGTTGAGCCAGCAACCCCTAATCCTACAGGTGGTGATATAGAAGAGATTGTCCGACGATCTCTTATTAAAACACATAGTGCCTTAGCTAGTTTGAGGCAACCAAACCGTCCGTGGGGTCAACCTTTGGACTTCTCTGATATCAGAGAGCAATTAGGTGACACTAACCTCACTGTGAGTCCTACAGATCCAAACTTAAATCCTGTTGCAGGAGGATCTGGGATACCTCCTTCACCACCTCCATCATCTCCTTCTTCTTCTGGAGGAGATTCCTCTTCAGACGAAGGCAATTCACCTTCTCAACCTTCCACACCCACTACCCCGATGGCAAATCAGAACAACCCTGCTAGACCCTGGTTGGACCAAGATGTTGTAGTTGTACCTGGAGCCCAACACCCTTTACCTAAGCACCCGGAGAAATGGCTTCCCAAGTTTGATCCTGATTCAAAACAGATAGTTGAAGATCATATCAAAAAATTTATGTTACCCATAAGACTCCGCAATGTTGAACATGAAGATGTTGTCTGTAGGTTGTTCCCATATACATTCGAGGGTAACGCATCCACTTGGTACTTTTCCCAGCAACCCCATACCATCGTGTCTTGGGAAAAGTTTGAGTCATGCTTTTTGGAAAAGTTCGGAGACGGTAAGTCTCCGGAAGTCTTGGTCATGGACCTTTCTAGCTTAAAAATGAACCCAAAAGAAAAAGTCAAAGATTTTAATCAAAGATTATTAACTCTTAAAAATAGAATCCCCACGGATTCTATGCCCGCTGAGAGTCTTGTAATAGCTTACTACACTAAAGCATTGCATTAAAGCATAGCTATTTGGGTTAAACGATCTAAAAAGGCCACGTTGTTAGAAGCCTTTGAGGAGGCTATTCAGATTGAAAAAGACATACTTAGTCTTAAGGACTCTTCTAGTAACGAAACTGAAACTAGCTCTTCTTCCAAAAAGAAGATTGAAATTCTCCCCAGACCTACTCAAAGTAAAACACAACCTGAAAACTCTAATTTGGAAAACCTAACTAAAGTTGTTCAAAAACTATCAAATCAAGTTGTAGACTTAAAAAGGTTGACTGAAGAAGCTACCTCGAGTAAAGGACCCTACAAACCTCCTTTCCGAAATCCCTTTCCTACCAATCGACCTAACCCAACCACCGAAGGCCTTAATCTAGAAAGTTTGCAATGTGCTCTTCAAACAATTCTAGATGCCCAAGACAACTTGATGCCTCCTGAGATTCCTGAGGAGGTAGTCGAACAGGAAACAGTTCAAGAAGAAGAGTCTTCTCCAAACATCTTTGGACACTTCTCGGATAGCATCTTCCAAGCCAACTTCGAGATTTTTCACCCTTATAACACTAGGAGTAAGACAACAAATAAACCTTCTACAAAAAATACTACAAATTCACCTCCAAAGCCATCTAAATCAGCAGAGACTAAACAGCGTAATGTGAACCCTAAATTAGATTATGATGTTGTTGAAGATCTTAAAAAGTTAAGGGCTAACATTTCTATCTATGAGTTATTGAAGTTTCCATTTTTGTTACAAAAAATGTTGCAAAATATTTCAGAAAATGGAAAAAATGGTAATTCAATTGGTAACAAGGTTGTACAAAGAAAAGTTCCACAGAAGACTTCCACTAAAAATCATCCTGATCCTCAAGATAAAGAAAGCCTTCCTGTAGTCCATGTAAATAATGTAAATAATGTAAATAATTTAGATAAAGTAGCCTTAGAAACTACGAGTAAAAGGCCACAAGCTACTACTCTTAGTAATCGCAAGAATGTACCTCCTTTTCTTTTAACTTTCGAGATTTTCAACAGAAATGTGCATAATTGTATGGTTGACTCAGGGGCGTCATCCAATGTGATGCCTTGGTCTGTATGCCAGAAAATTAACGCTGAAGTGGAACCATCTACTTTAAAAATCATACAACTTGATTGGACAAATGTCAATGTTATAGGCGAACTAAAAAATGTGTTGATTAGATTATTGTCTAACCCAAAGGTTCATCAAGTTATTGATATAATCGTTGTGGATATTCTGGAAGTGTATGGCATGTTTTTAAGAAGGGACTGGTCAGAGAAACTACATGGTTATTTCGTGACAGATTGGTCTCATCTATGGCTTCCAGAGAACGGTAGGCCTAATAAAATCAGAGTAAACCGTGAACGCTACCTCAAGTTCACGGTCACTGATTTGAATGATCCTAATGAACCGTACACACCCCCTGCTGATTCACCTGAAGTACAAGGGATGGACACCTTCTTCAGCAACTTCACGGTCAAGGTCTCACCCATCATCAATCCATAACAACAGTCTGAGATCGTAGCATTTGTGCAACCCGCACCTTCCACACATCAATCTCTTGAACCCGATGCAAATCAAATTTGGTCTCTATATTTCGACGGGTCAAAGTCCAAAGAAGGAGACAGAGTAGGCTGCGTCATTATCGATCCAGCAGGTAACAAAACATTGATAACATGTAGGCTGGAATTTGAATGTACTAACAATACTGCAGAATATGAGGCTTTACTGCAAGGTCTCAAAAAATATTTGGACATGAACATTCAAAATTTAGCCGTTCTCGGTGACTCTGAAATAGTGGTTAGACAGGTGAGAGATTCTATCCACTATCTTTCTACGCATCTCAAAAGATACCAATCTGAGGTATGGAATTTAATGGGTAAATTTTCTACTTTTAATATAAATTCCATTCCTAGATTGAATAACTCTGAAGCAGATTTATTAGCTAATGTAACTTCTAAACTTCTTCCTGCAGAAGGCTTGTCCCCAGACGCACTCTTCGTTGAGCTGTTGTTTCGGTCGTCCATTCCCGATAACGTCACAAACTAGAGAGTATTTAACGATGATCAACAGATTATCAACTTTCTGCAGATGGAAGAAACCTTCCAAGGCACGGTGATAGACGAGCACACACACGACGACAATTTACGCGATTCATTGTAATACCTAATCCAAAAACTCCTGAAGCTCTATCGGATATGGTAAACTCGATCCCAAAATCTGTAATTAGATTAGAGAAGTTTTATGATTTTGAAGATAAATTTAAAAAGACGGTCAATTGTAAAACCAATAGTTCCTCGTTGTCTTATGAAAAAGTGAATTTAGGAACTAGTGAAAATCCTCAGTGCATCAATCTAGGCTTGGGATGTTCTAGACAAGAAAAAGTTGCTTTTGTTAAATTGTTTAAAGAATTTAAGGATGTCTTTGCATGGACATACGATGATCTTAAAACGTTCGATCCTAATATCATACAGCATGTCATCCCGATGAAGCCCCAAACCTTACCCTTCCAACAGAAACTGAGGAAGATGCACCCTAAA
>ML781678.1:253231-297243 GCA_009831015.1 Picea engelmannii | reverse complement strand
TTGTTTAAAGAATTTAAGGATGTCTTTGCATGGACATACGATGATCTTAAAACGTTCGATCCTAATATCATACAGCATGTCATCCCGATGAAGCCCCAAACCTTACCCTTCCAACAGAAACTGAGGAAGATGCACCCTAAACTTGAACCGACCGTTCAAAAAGAATTGAATAAACTCCTAAGTGCTAAAATAATTTTTCCTGTTAGGCACACTCAATGAGTATCCAACCTTGTCCCAGTTCGGAAGAAAAATGGGGAAATTCGACTTTGCGTCGATTTCCGAAACCTCAACAAAGCGTCTGACAAAGACAATTATCCTGTCCCACCCATGGAACAGATCCTGCAACAGGTATCTGGTTCCGAGATGATATCTTTATTGGATGGTTTCTCCAGATACAACCAAGTCATGATGTCTCCACCAGACCAACTCAAAACTACCTTCCATACCCCGTGGGGCACTTATGCTTATCGCAAAATGCCCTTTGGATTGATTAATGCTGGTGTTACCTTTCAGAGAGCAATGGATATTGATTTCCGAGGCTTAATCAATCAGTCCATTGTAGTTTACTTAGATGATGTGACTGTATATTCTAAAAACAAAAACGATCATCTAGCTCACTTACGAGTCGTTCTGCTACGATGTCATAAATACGACATCTCCTTGAACCCCAAAAAGTCCATCTTTGCAGTAGAACAGGGTAAATTACTAGGATTTATTGTGTCTAGTGATGAAATGATTATTGACCTTGAGAGAACTCAAGTCATCGCCAAACTTCCTCCTCCCACATCCAAAAAATCCATGCAGTCTTTCTTAGGCCAGATTAACTTCGTGAGAAGATTCGTCCCCAGCTTCTCCGAAATGGTCAGACCTCTACAGAACCTGATTAAGAAAGACACCCAATATCACTGGGGACACACAGAAAATAAATCTTTTAATGCTATAAAGAATGCCATAATAGACGCTCTGTCTCTTATGAGCCCTGACTTCTCTCAAGATTTTACACTCTATACATTTGCCTCTGATCGTTCCTATGCCGCAGTCATAACTCAGAAGAATCCCGAGAACAATGAAGTACCCATTGCCTTTATGAGTTCCTCTTTCAAAGGTGATGAACTTAACTACCCAGCGGTCGATTGACAAGCCTATGCTGTTTTCAAAGCAGTTAAGCATTTCTGGTCCTATCTTTCGAAGTCAAGGACGAAAGTCATTGTCCCCTACCCTGCCGTAAGGAACTTGTTAGTGCAAAAGGAGTTAGGAGAGAAGAGAGCTAACTGGGTCACCTCCTTACAGGAGTATGACTTAGAAATTACTCCAGCTCATATCGTGAGAGGCCAGGGGTTATGTAAATTGGTTGTTGATTCAGAAACAGGACAACAAGAAGATAGTGATACGTCAAACCTAGAACAACGCGATCAAAGTTTAATTTGTTGTGCACAAAACCTCGTAATTCCCTAGTACGATGATATTAGATTTTGTCTTGAACATGGATCAACACCCCGTCACCTTGACCCCGCCAAGAGAAGAGCGTTGAGACTAAATTCTGCCTCCTTTCATCTAGTTAACGATATACTGTTTCGTCAGAATTTTGACGGCGTACTGATGCGCTGTCTTGAGAAAGACGAAGCAGAAAAAGTCTTGCTTGAGTTGCATGCAGGAGAAGCTGGTGGTCACTTCGGTGGTGACACCACTGCTCATAAGGTATTAAGAGCCGATTACTACTAGCCCACGCTTTTTAGGGACGCCCATGCCTTGTGCCGCAAATGCATCATCTGTCAGAAAGGATCAGGGCGGTTGCAAAAACCAGCCTTTCCCTTGCAACCCGTCTTAGTAGATTCTCCTTTCCAGCAATGGGGCCTTGATATCATAGGTCCTGTTAACCCTCCATCCTCGTAAAAGCACAAGTATATTGTGACATCCACATATTACTTTACACGATGGTATGAAGTTGTTGCGCTAAGAATTGTTAACACCAGTCAGGTAATCGCTTTTATGAACTCAAATATTATCACTCGTTTCGGTATCCCTGATTGTCTAGTCTTTGACAATGCTTCATAATTTTCTTCTCTTGAGATGAGCGAGTTTTCTTTGGAAAAAGGAATAAAGCTAAAGTATTCTACTAGTTACTACCCCCAGGGCAACAGCTTAGCAGAATCAACTAACAAGAACTTGATCAAAATTATCAAGAGAACCGTGGTTGAAAATCACAAGAATTGGCACAATGCTCTGCTGAATGCACTGTGGGTTGATAGGGTAACACCCAAAGCTGCTATAGGTAACTCCCCCTTTTTTCTCGTTTATGGCAGAGAAGCAATTCTGCCACCTCACATTCTTCTTCCTTTGCTTCAGTTGTCACAAAAGGTCCAAGAAGAAGATTGTCCCCCTTTAGAAAACCGAATTAACGCTTTGATGAAGTTGGAAGAAGTAAGAGCCCAAGATAAGCGTAAGTTAGATCAACATCAACAATTGATTAAAATCTGGTTCGATTCTAATTCTTCTTCTGATAGGAATTTTGAAGTAGGCGATCTCGTCTTAAAGTGGGACAAACCACACGAAGGAAAGGGTGAGCACACCAAGTTTCAAAACTTATGGCTTGGGCCATTCTTAATTGTTGAAAAGTTGGGTCCTAGTTCCTTTCAATTGCAGAATCTTGAAGGGCAGCTTGACACCTATCCGGTGAATGGCCAAGCCCTGAAGAGATACTTTGCTTGATAACTGCCCTTGTATATTATGTATATATTTTTGCTTTTGTTTGCATTTTCGTTTGCTTTCTGTTTTCAATTTTGATTTGAATTTATCAGTTTGTGTTTTTGGACATACACATACATGTACATTGAGTTGTTCAGACAAAGACGATAAAAAAATTTCTTCGCTCAAATAACTTCTGAAAATTTGTACAAACATCAATGATATATCTCTGAAACTGATATCTATGTTGAAAAATTTTGTTGTTCGAAAGAAGTTTACTGATTTCAATCTCTGAGCAAAGTTTGTCATGATCATCTATTATCTTTTTACGCTGTCCCTTTTCCGTAAAGGAATGACTCAAAAGATGTCTCCCTGTCGTAGGAAGTTGTTTTGTAAATAAAACATTTCTGGAGATAAATAAAGGATAGTGCTAAAAAATTCTGATGAGGTCTAAAAAATATGTTAAAATATCAAGATTTTCAGCGTCACACCACTCAGCTATATATCTACAAAAGAAAAACAAAATAAAATTATTAGTAAGAGCTGTGGGAAGTGCTTGTAAACCTGTCGGGATACTGAACAAGTCTGCTGGCAGCGGGTAAATGCAAGCATGGTGCTAAGATAACTTCGTCGAGGTACTGAACAGGCCTGCTGGCAGTGAAGCAATGTCGGGTACATGAAAATCTGCAAAAAATATAAGAAACCTCTTTAATGTCCTTTATTTTGATCTAGAACTTCTTGACAGGATACAAATGTCAGAGTGGGTTAAATGGCAGCCATGGCGAGGCTATGGATGCCTGCTGGCAGCAGTGGCCATGCCAACAGTATTGAATATTTTTCTTTAATATCGTGACTTGCTGATCTTAAGACTATTATTGGTTTTCATCTTTTAAAACACTACTGAAAAAAAATGATTGATGACGATGTTTGTACAATTTTCTGGTTGTTATTTTTTGAGTTGAAATTTTCTTGGTTGTCCTAATCTGAATTTGTTACTTTTGCAGAGATAACTGCTTCTTCCAGTGTGTCGCCATTGTTGGTAGTCGATTCACCTTTTTCTATTATCCTATAAGCTGCCTACACCTATGTCTTGCGAACGTCAAGTTTTTCGTCGCATTTTTCAAATAGATGACATTTTCATTTCTTGCGACATTGACACATTTGTCTTCGTTAAGTTTTCACGACTGTAAGCGTGAAAACTTCTCCTCTCGAGGTCACATTTCGATCATTATCTGAACTGTGGTTATTTCTTTTGTCATTTGCGCTTACCTTTTATTGATCGTTACACGATTGGCAATATCCTTTGATCAGTTCTCATACTTCGATTGATTATATGACTTGATTTTCTTTGAGTTTGTAAGACATTAAGCATTGGATTTGCAATTTATGACTTGCCTAATCTTTGATTCTATGAAATGCATAAGGGTTTTGATTTAATTTTTATATATGTATGATAGGATCCTTATGTTAATCTTTTATATTTGTTTGGCTTGTCAACTATTTGGTACCTTGGTTAAATATTGATACGATGGTGCATGGCTAACATTTGGTGTTGGTTTCACGTTGAATTTCGATGGTTTAAAAACTATACTCTAAAGTTGATTTGGCACGTCGGCATAACACTTACCATTTGACTCTTTGTTTGGCCAAACGATATGGTTTTTGAGCTATGATTGTTTGAACAGATGTGTAAATTCGGCGGTTGTAGTTTACCATAACTATCGTGCATGGAAGTAAATGAATCCACCACCTTTGCATGCGCGCATTAACACTTACCCCCTTTTGCTCGTTCATTGTTGTTAGACCGAATAGCTCTGCTCCTGTATGTGTTCGAACCCTTCCCTTACCATGCATTCAACTCCATGGCACCAGTCGTGCGAGTTGAACCCAATGGAAAACAGGCCCTGTTGATGTTTGATAATGCCCGCCAAGATTTGGCAGACAGTGGGTGGCTTACCTTCGTGGAACATTTCGATGGCTTTAACCTCTGCGTGGTTCGACAGTTTTCCATGACCTTTGATGGCTGTCGAGCCAAGGTCGGCGATATACAATTGGAAATTGATGAACAGTTCATTAGTCTTGCTATGGGTTTTCCTGCCACTAGACAACGATGGTCCAAGAATTTCAAAGTCGAAGAGGTCCCGTGGACACTGCTCTTCCAGACGCGCAAAATCACCTCCTGTGATAGAGGTTTTCCCGTGACCATGCTTAAACAACGTTGGCACGATTTATTAATGGTAATCAAATAGTTTATCACCTGCGAAGGTCGGTACGGGTTTGTGTTCCTCCACCACCTGCGTTTGCTTATGGTTTTTATGGGTTATCAGCTCAATATGCCCTATTATTTGCATAGAAGCCTGTTTAAAATGTCGAAGAAGTACAAAAGAAACCAGGCTGATAGTAGCCTTTTTCATTATGGGCTGGTGAAGCTTATTGTTGTCTGTCATTTGAGTCTGCTCGGGGATTGTTGGAGCAATTTCGTTGCTCGGAATGGTTTCGAGGATCCGAACCCTACACAGGTTGACAAACCTGTGGTGAGCGAGGTCAAGGTTGTACCCTCAGTGCCCTACCATATCCTTCTACCTAAACCCTCGACCGACCCTCCTATCGACTTACCCCACACTGTGACTAAGAGTGTTGAGACTACTAAGCCTATGGGCAGAAATTCCAAGGCAAACCTCACTTCAAACGCCAAAGGGAAAAAGAATGCCTGTTTGATTTCGCGAATGGAAAGAAATAAGCCAAAACCCCTTGTCGAGCTTAACCCTATCGTGTTGAGTGAGGACTCCGATTCAGAAGTGGAGCATTTCTTGGCTAGTGAATATCCCTATTCGCAAGGTTTGTGTGCCGAACCCTCGTATGACTTTGTGTCAAACCTACCCCCCTGCCTAAAGGGAGATCCTAACTACCCAGGCATTAAGTTGCCTTGTGAAACCCTCGGTCAATTTCCCAAACCCTCTCCTACTCTGTCTAAACCTACAGTGTCACCCCGTGATCAATGCAATTCGTGGTTGGAGCGATATTATAATGATGTCCCAATACTCCAGTCAAAGATTCAGTCCCTAGAGGACCAGATTGCAGCCTTGACCAGTCAAAAGGCCAAGCTAAAAGCGACAGATAAGAAACAAAAGACGACTGGCTCCATCTTGTTCAAGAACGTGGAATCAGCCACGACTGTTGTGAATTCCAAGTTGGCATAATCAGGTGGTCTCGTCGCTACACAGGTATGGAAGATTTTATATCGTTTTGTTTGTAAATAATCTAGGTTGTCATAATGATTTGTATTCAGTTTTTAAACAGTTATGTTTACGTTGTGAATAGCTCTGTTATAATTGTGTGTATTCTATATATAGCTTTGCTTTGAATAGAAACAAAGTTCGATTCGATATGCGATTTGATTAGTCCCAGTATAGAAATCATTAGATTTCGAGTGGATTTGAGTGGCATGTTTTGAGATTTGATTGACTAGTTTATAAAATTAATGGTTTACCTCCAAAAGAATTGGTTTGTATCACGCTCAGATTTGATTTGGTTATGATTCTTGTGCTATAAACAGTTTGATTAAGTCTGATTGTTACAATCTTGCCCGGATTCGATCTCATTATCATTAGTATGCTAGCACTGGTAAGTATTTCGGGAAGATGCTTGCTGTGTCGTTTGATTGTTTCCGAGTTAAGGATAACGACTCTGTTTCTTTGAGGAAAACCAATACGCTCGAACAACCTTCGCGCCCGAATTGGGAAATCAACCCGAATCATAACAACTGTGTAAAAATCTTAGCTAATCGATTAGCTCTGGTTCTAATTTGGCAAGTTTATTATATGAGTCGAGTTTGGATTATAATTGATGCTCTGTATTTTAATTTTGTGAAATGAATTGGTCAAACCTTGTTATGATTCGTTTGATTCAAACGATTATGATCAAAATTGATCGATCTTGTTTGCTCGCTATGCAAGGATCAATGATTGAAATCTATGACAAATTTTGTTTGATCCTGTTACGTTTTGGTTATGTGCCATCTTTGGCTTGAACTTGTTCACAATATAAATCTTTGGCTATACGGTTATTATGGTAATCATGTTCGATGCGATGATTTCTCCCGTTGATGAGATGGGTATAACGAAGTGTTTGCGATTTGTTATGTTTTCAACTGAATATCGAAACGATTTCATTCGATTTGCTGAAGAACGATCATGATGTTGTTACATGTGATTTCATTTACCTGACTTGTAACGATAATCGAAACAGAGTATTTCTATCTTTGAATTCGATTAAAAGATTTGAATCTTTTTGCTATATCATTATAGCTATAACGAGTGGAAAATGATTTTACTGGATCGGATTGTGTCTATTGTTAACAATCACATACGACATGTTTGGTTATCAATTTCAACTGGATATGAAACAATTTTATTACTTTTCAATTATGAATCTGAAGACCCGATTTTGTGGTAATGAAACAACAGAGTATTCCTATCTCTGTGTTTGGTTCAATCACTTTTGATCCTGTTAAATGTTGAATGATAAAATCATTTGAATCTTAAGTGATTCGTTTTAAATGATTATTGGAAGATAATTGGATTTAATTCTTTTTAAAGATCTGATTTGATTTCAATTCCGATTCTGTATATTATTTTATACTAGCTACAGAATCAGATGATTCTGTAGCTAAGTCCGTGGAATCATATGTTTATTGTTTTGCTCATAAAATATCTCTCTAACTTTTTATTTTTGGTCCATTTCAGGTGAATTCGAAATTGCATTGGATTGGATGGACAGTTAGAGGATATTTGAAATATTTTGGTTTCATTTTAGTTTCCTAGTTTAGTTGATTTTGGGAATATCTTCCCATATTATGTAAACAGTTTGATAACTTCCACAGGGAGGTTTTACCCTGTGGAAAGACTTATAAATACTCATTATTTTTGTAATAAGATCGTCCTCATTCATGGGAGAACAAGGATATGGAATTTTAATACAGACTGAGACAGAATTTGATATTCTGCTACAGCTTTAGCTTCTCATAATATCAATATTTTGTTTTATGTTCATGTGTATCTATTTGCATTTGGTTAATGACTACTTTAGCTATCTTAGTCTTTTGCAAAAGATATAATTTCATCAATATAATCCATATCTGATTTCTTCCCAGTATATAAAAAACATAGCAATTGCTTGATTCAGTTTGTGAATGACAAACTTCTCTTCTTCATAAGTTGAATTATTAAGTATAAGTTTTTGCATAATAGCTTTCCCTTATTGCAGAGATTTATAACAATCATATAATTGTTATGATTTTTTATGTCTTGTTTTTCCTGTAAACAACTCAAAGAGCAGTACAGCCTATCGTTTACGAGAAGCTTCTGGATCATCCGGTGCGAGTTTCCTTCCTCCGACCAGCTTCGAAGTTATCATACACAGGACAAATCTAGAGCGTTTCCAGGTCTGTTAGTCACTTATTGTTTAGTATATTTATTAGTAGTTTAATTTAGATATAAGTTTAGTTAGATTTATAGGTAGAATAAGTATATTAGATTGTTTAATTTCAGTAAGTTTTATTTCTTATTTATAAAATTATAAAACCAAAAAAAAGAAATACCTTTCTCTGTCTTAGGGCAGATTGCAAATGAGTTTTCCAGGTTTTATTTAAATCTGTACTTTGTGAATATTGTATATTTTGTAGATAAGATTATATTTCATATAGTAGTTAGTATAGTATTAGTTAGTAGTTTGTATATATAGATAGTAGATGAGTTAGTTTGTTTTAATAGTTAGTTTTAATAAGATTAGTTAGTATTAGTTTGTTTTATTTATTGTTTGTTAGTTTAGTTAGTTTTATTTGTTTTAATTAGTTTAGTTAGTTTAGATTAGTTTTCTCTTTGGTTTTCTTAGAACCTTAGATCGGCCAACGGAGTCGCTAAACCCGTTAGGGTGGTTCATTCCAAACGGCTTGGGTTATTAGACAACCCCGGACCGGTTCCACTCTCCCAGTTGACGGACGGTCAATTTCGCCCGTCAACACAACCTCTCTACATCATTCACAGCCAAAGAACCCCTTTCTCATTGTGGGGATACATTATATAGAATGTCGAGTCGACTGAGAGGATAAATGGAAGGTCGGGCGTCCCCAACGCTTCATCTCCTCTCCAGTTCATCTCTCCTCTATTTCTTTATTTATTTGTCTTTTTACCCCAAATGGGTTTATTCCTTTTCATACAACTATATACCGCTCGACTTTACATACATTACATACAAAATTGGACATCAGTCATGATGACATGGGGCCCTTCACATCAACAAGTCGATCTCCTTCATTTCCCATAGCCTTAACAATGCATGTGTTGTTCATCTTTGAGTCCTGTGCCAATAGCCAATTGTTCTTGTCGAATCAGATTCAGATCAATTTTATCCATAGATGTCCCCTCTAGTAAAATAAGTGTGCACTAACTATATGAATAATAATTTCATAAGTGAATTTCTATTATTCAAAATATATTGTTTCCATATGCCAAGCATGTAAATGATAGTCTTTCTCAAAATAATAAATATCAACTAGTATCAATATTAAGGGTGAGGTCATGTGATCACTCTAACCTTTTTTTCAACTTGTACCAAGGGTGAGACCATGTTCACTCCAACCCTTTAAGTACACACATTTAGATTGTAGGAAACTTATGTAACATGGGCAAGACCTCTTTAGCTCCACCAGTTTTACTCATTTTAAGAGACTAAGGGTCATTGAGGAATAAGGAATGTGCATCCTTATTGCATGTTCCTCGACTATACCTCATTAGTGGCCAAATCTACAACTTTCCCTACAACTTTCCCTCACAACGATGTATAACCTCTTGGGTGAGAACATGAATTCACCATCCCATTACAAGGAGGAAATTGCTAGTATGCAAGAATAGGGACACTACTTTCCTTATATATATATATATATATATATATATATATATATATATATATATATATATATATATATATATATATATATATATATATATATATCCCATGTCCATATGTAATCTAAATTGACAATATGCATCACTATCTCCACACACATCTAGAGAACAAAACATATAAACACATATAGACACTATCCTCATTATTGCAATAGTATTTAATGGGAACAAAACACAAAATTAATACTTGAATGTAAAGCTCTCAATAATCGATACCTTGAAGAAAACTAGCCAAGCTCATGATAAAGATGATGAATAGTTATATTTGTTTCATAAAAAATTCTATTAATGATTGATAAAAACTCTATCAATCTCAATGAAATTTTTCTAACCTGTATGATCATGATTAAGTTTAGACATGAACCTACAAAAAATGGACCTTGTCAACATAACAAAACCTAAAATTGTGATGAGAATTGTGATGATGTTCATTTAGTTTTCTTCATCATCAAATCCTCACTTCTCTTTTATCCAAATTGATATTCACATTTTCTCTATTCTACACATATTTATTTATTAGACTCTTTCAATTTCTTCTTGAGGTTTCTAGAAACACTAGAATCTACATTATGATACTTCACTGTGTCAAATATTGTGAGAATAACCCCAATGCTCTCTTTTCTTATGCCTCATCACAAGTCCAAGATTTGAGACATATCCTTTGCAACCTTCAATACTTGGACAAACATATTTGATACATATGTGGGATTCTTAAGTAATCTATGGAAAAGATAATATAATTGTTTTTATGATCATATCTATGAATAATGAATTATGCTCTAATATCCACTCTAGTAGACAATTTTGAATGGTTTGAGAAATAAAGTGAACAATCAATATCCTTTATAAGAATATTAGACTTGGCGGTCTTAATCACAAGTTTCCTTTAGCTCTTGTTTGTATGGTTCAAAACATAGATATTTGAGTCTAAATAATCAAACATGGATGTAATCATGCTAAATTTGAATATTCCTAGAGAGACACAAAACAAGTAGACTCTCTTCTAGGCTCTTATATTTCTTTGAAAGAATTCTCACTCTTTGAAAATGCCTCAAGGTCTCCTACAATTTGTTCCTTCCTAATGGGATCCACAATTAACATACAAAATGTGTTAATTAGAAGTTTAAAGCACACTAGCTCCCCCAATTGAGCATGCTTTTTGGTATGTTTGATATATAAATCCATGGGGCAATCATCAACCATCATATTGATAGATAGAACAAAACCTATATTTTATGGATATCCACAAAAATAGGCATTGTGTACAAAGCTTTATGTTGTGATTTAACACTTTAAAATTACTCAAAACAAGTGCATGTGTTTTGATGCAAATTTATTTATTTATATTCCATGCAAAGAGTAAATTTAAAATTACAAAGTATGATTAGAATTAATTTTATTGGAATTGCAATTTATTTATTTAGTACATGGTTAATTTTTAACATTGGAAAAAATTGGAAGGGTGATATTTTATTAGAATTTTTTTATGAAGTGTGTACTTAGTATACTATTGTCAATTGAAGCACAAATACTTATTGCAATTTTTCATCATGAAAAGATTAGATGGATTTATACTCTTCAAAATGAAATTAAGCTTATCCCTTCAAATTTCATCACTAACTCCTAACCCATAAAATATTTAATTGAAATAATAAAGAAACTGGTGAAATGTACATCTAGAATATTTACTCAAGATAAACCCAATCTAGCTCAGTTCAAACTCAAGTGAGGTGAGTTGAATTATTTATCATATAATGTGATATTAAATTAAGTCTCAACTAATTACATTTACCAAAAGATATCACATTCTTCTCATGACATGATAGATCTCAGCATTGGGGGGCTTTCACAGTCCAACATATGAGATTTTTTTTGGGGATTATCTGTGTAGAATAAGTCATTAATCCATAACCCATATCCCATGTGCATTAATTGTAGCTAACTGATTTCTCATTATTTTGAATAGTCCACTTATTACTCATTACATCAAGTGATGCTCACAGGGATGAAGAAGTGGGATTGATACTAGTGAAATGAATTACATTAGTCGTTCAATCGTCACCTTTGAGGCATGCACCTAGTAATTGAGTTTTCCTAGGAAGTTCATCCATCCTAAGATTCCTTTGGTTGAAGCGTGCATAACCATGGATTTTTTCCCCATCGTGAAACCTACTTAGCTTGCTATCTTATTTTCAAAATCATAACAACTATTGTGGCTTATGAACTATTCAATTAGAGCTCCCTTGACTCTTTTATTTAAACATTGAGAGACTTTCACAATGCAACATATGAGATATAATTTTTTTGATTACTTGCATACAGTAAGGCATTAATCCATCACACATATCCTATGAGCATTAGTCACAACGAACCAATTTCTTATTATGTTTAATAGTCCACTTAGCACCCATTAAATTGGATGATGCTCATAGAGGTGAAAAAGTGGGATCGAAATAAGCAAATTGAATTGCACAACATTAGTCGTCACCTCTGGGGATTGCACCCAATAACAAAGCCTTCCTAGGAATGTCACCCATCCTAAGATTCATGTGGCTCAATTATGTTTAACCATAACTTTTTTTCCCGTGAAGTCCACTTACCATCATACCCAATTTGTAAAACCTTAGTAAGTATTGTGCCTTATGAGCAATTCAATTAAATCTCCCTTAAATATTTTATTTAAATATCAAGGGATTTCATAATCCAACTTACGTGATATCATTTTTAAAATTATTTGCATAAAATACATCAATAATTCGTAACCTATATCCCATAAAAATTAATAACATGTAATCAATTTATACATATTTTAAATAATTCACTTAACACTAATTACATTATATAATACTCACAAATATAAAGAAATAAGATTGAAACTAAAAAAATAAATCTCATAACATTAACCTTCACCTTCAAAACTTACACCCATTAACCAATACTTCCCCAAAAAAATTATCCATCTCAAATTGTATTTTAAAGCAACATTACATCTTAAATGATCCACTACTTCACACTTTTAAATAAACTTAAAAGTAAACTCAAACTACGTGGATTTAAACTCACCTCTTGATATAAAGTGACTAAATAAACCTAAAAGTAAACTCAACCCACGTGGATGCAAAGTCGAGCGGTTGGGATGAGTTATACATCGTAAATTGAAATAAAAAGTAATTGCATTTACGAAGAGACAAAGCATGCATCACATCCATCCACTATTTCACCGATATGATTGACCAAACATTAGTATTTCAATAGTTGCAAAGTACTCATGAATGTGCCCTACAAACATTGATATTATTGCAATTCACTTACTTTGAAAAGACAAATGCCAATATTTCAAAAGTTGCAAAGTACCCGTAACCGTTTGCAAGGCCCACCACGTTACATTGAGGACAATTATTATTATTATTACTACGTCGAAATTTAATATTTGCACATGCTTCTTGTTTGGGGTTATTTGTTTTTTAAAGATATTTTTTGAGCGATAAGTATTTCTCCTTGATTTAAACAAGGGTTGTATGACAATGCAGTTTTTGTCGAGTTAGTTGGAAAATACATGTTGAACAATAAAATTTAATATAACTAAATACACAAGTAATGAATATTTTTTGTCAAAAGATAATAATTGAGGATTGTTTGTTATTTAAAATGTATAATGAATCCTAAGTTGAATGGAACTATAATATTCATAAATATAATATAAATACAATAAATATATTATAAATATAATAATGCATAATAATAAATACATAGTACAATTTTTTATATTTAGATGTGGTGATTGGTGAAATTCATTGATTATGTAATTAATTATACATATTGAAAGACGTGAAGGGAGCAATAACACTTCAATTCTATCAACCAATTAGAAATGATAAACACACATATTTTTATTATATCCAAAAATATATCCAAAAATATATATTTGTTTTCCTATGTTAAACATTACATTGCACACGGATTTATGGTAAAAGGCAAATTAATGTCACATCAAAAGCAAACTCATTGCTATAGTCTCATGGTCAGACTAAAAGCAAACTCATTGCTATAGTCCTATGACAGGGACTAATAATAGTTGATATAATGAAAGTACTTGTACACTGCTCCATTAAAACATTTAAATCATGGAAGATCACATATTTATAGATTTATTGAATCTTGCAAAGTTTTATTATAAAGAATTAAAGTTTTATTACAAATAATTAATGGTACCTATTATTTTAGGATAGGTTAGAGATTAATGTATTTAAAAGTTAAAATTTATCTTATTTTATGTAGATAAAAGTTAAATGTGATTATTTTTAATTTTGGATGTTGTTTACTATAGTATTTATGTAACATGTAGAATGAGCATAATTAAGTTTAGTTTTATATGTGTTAGAGTTGTGTGGTGGTTGTAATTTGCTAATTGCATTTAGAGTGTAATCCTCCATATCACTGTGAGTTTAATAATACTTTTCATTGAAACATAGAACCTTAACTTGCATTACGATAATGACACAATAAGAGTCATTCTACTGCAAACTACTTAGATAGTGTCTTCTTCCACTAATACATATGCATCTTTCCTCTAATGTCAATAGTTTTATTTATACAATAAATGTTTTAATATGTTAACGAGGAAGGTTTCCTTCCCTCTCCTTATCATTCTTCTTCCCTATGCTATTACGTATCTCTTCTTCATTTCCTATGCTATTACTTATCTCTTATTCATTGACCAATAGAATTCTTTAACTCCATAATACATTAATACATATGCATCTCTTGTACATAACCCCACCATGAGAGGAACACCCTACTCACCTCTACATGTCCCCTTCTCGTGATAGTAAGCCTCTTCCCAAGCTGACCCCACCCTGCTCATCTCCCATCTTGTCACATTCCACATTTAGGAGGCCCCTCCTCACCCTCTTCACATACAAGTATGTGACTTCTCCCACCCTTATGATCTCCTGACCCCTTCTACCTAATCATCTCAATCGTTACTTCCACATCATCGAAAACCCTCCCTTACATACATGATCACTCCCAAACCATCCTATTACTCTCATTAGTTCCCTTTAGCATGTGACTCTCTCTATGGAAAGCTAGTTATCTCTTTTCACTCCCAACTTCAAATGCACACCTCCAATTTCTACTCAATTTTTATAAATGTAAGATACAATGAGAATATAAAAAAATAAAAGTAAAATAAATATACTTTTTTATATTAAAAAAATAAATACGAAAAATTTAAATTTTTATTATTTCAACCCAAATCTGTATGCACTAAACCAAACCAAATCCAACTAGGAGAAGGGTTCACAACTTTAAATGTGAGTGGAGAAAGATAGGTGGCATGAGTTGATTGAAAGAGATCAAAGTTTCGAAGTCAAAAGAAAGGATGGATATTTTGTTCATGACAATGATGTGAGTGCCATTTTTTAATTCGTGGATATATAGAAAGCTTAAGGTTGCTTGGTGGAGGGTGTTTATGCATAAGAGGATACTTGAAACATTTTAGATATGCTCCTTTAAGAAGATATAACATGAAATTATAAAATATATTGTAATTTATTTCCATGAGTTGTGAATGGTTCTACACAAGGAATATATATTTTGAAAACGAAATTTTTTTAGAGCAAGTGTGAATATGTCATTTGACTTTGAGCTTTCCTTGAATAGGAAGCTTGAGGTAAAACTTTGCACTAAATTTGATAAGTAAGTTGGTTAGAAAAGTTTTTGAAAAACCAAAATTTTAGTTCGATTGTGCATGCTTAAACTTGTAGATATAGATTGTGCGAAGTATCAAGTTTGTAGGTTGTATAGGTGATGCATTGTGCGACTATAAAAGTTATATTCTATGTGAAATTGTTTTTTGGGAATGCAAAATTCAAAATATGAAAAGTTTCATGGCCTTACAACTTGGTGAAATTAGAAAGTTAACTTCATAGTGGTGAGTAGATGGGTGTGTTGAATGGTTTGAGAAAGCTTTAAATCCAATCAATAGAGTTGTCATTTTTTTGTTGGTTATTTGGATCTATTTTGTACCAAATTGTACCAAATATGCTCGGCCAATAGGTTGGCACTGTTGGTGCGAATACAAAATAAAAGGGTGTAAGTATGAGTGTTTAAAATCAAGCAATGTTTAGTTTCCTTAATATGCAAATACAATAAATCTAGAAAAATAAGTGGAGTGAACCTTTGTTGTAGCTCCATTATAGACTTATTATTGACTATGGAACAAGAGAAGGTGGATCCAAGCACTAAAGCCTCATTTATGATCATGCACATAATGACAAACAAACTGAAAATACTAGAAATTCTTCGGGGTATCAGTATGTTAGCAATCAAACTAATGAGAAATTAGAAAAACCATTTGAATGCATATTTTCATGGGGAAAAGAGAACTTGATACTTTGTGCTAATGAAAAATGGGGAAGAAGATATATAAAATAACAATGTCACATGGAATGAGACATGAAGACCACCTTTAAGCTCTCTCATTAGGAGGGTTATGTTCTCTTTGAGACTTTCTCTCTTTAAACTATAATAGTTGTTGGAAGAGACTATGTTCTTAATTAAGGAAGAGATGTTCAATGTCAATATCAATTAGATACAATGAAATCAATGTAGAAAATGAATAAATCTTGGAAAACACTTGTAAGTTATAACCTAATATTCATTAAACTCCTAGAACTCATGTGAGATCCTTGTGATTATAATTTTTGTTTGGAGAATGCCATGCATGGGAAGTGAAAAATTTTCTCAAGTTAGGCCATGCATTGCCTCATTAACTTCTATACTTCATCACACATGGTGAAAATGTGAGCTTTTGAGATTTTCCATCTTTACGTATGCATGTAAACAATTAGATCACATAATGTAATGCACTTACATATTATATGAATACTACACAAATATCAAAGGACTACCCACACAAACTGCATAACCTATAGAACTGATGTTCCATGCAATGATATTTTTGCTCAAATACATGATTTGACTTTTATTATCCATAGATAACTAAAGTATTCCATATGGTTTAGTGTTTCATTGACTCTAGTGTATCGGTACATGCTCATAAGTGATGTTTTAGCAAAACCCCTTTTATTTGTACAAGTACATAAAAATGTTGTGATAACAAATGAACCCTAATGTGTGAGGTTAGTAGAAAACATGTATGACTATATCACACCATAGTTCCTTTTCTAGAAATCAAGGAGAAAAATCCTCACTGGCATCAACTCTACCTTGTAGAAAGAGAGAAGGCCAGCCACAAAACAAATTTTTTGAGGTAAACATGTTTTATAATCTTCTTCAATGTGGCAGGCACACCCATGCTTGTGTGATGATTAAGTCAAGTACAATTTTGAAACCACACCATGTGTAACATGGAACATCTAACAAATGAATGATGTTTATCACTAAAAATAGGCGATGAATGTGTGCGATCTTGGTGAGGCGACAAAACTATTGTAAGGGAATTCCACTGAGAAAGGCCTTGAAACATGTTGATAACTTACTACTAGTTGACCCATAGTCATCATTTTTTACCATGGTGATACTCACATCTTACTCTATGTGACATTGTTATGGCATTTAATCTTCTTCACCATAGTCATAGTGCAAAAATGACCACAAGGTTACGAAATATCAGGCATTATTGGAGTCATCATACCAACCTAAACAATAGTTACACAAAGGAAATAACATTAGGGAAAGGCTATGGAATTAAATACATTCACCCCCTAAAAGTTACAATTTTCATAAAATGCTCGAATTCCCAAGAAATGCATCCGACATGGGTTTTGATAACATATATGAAATGTTGTTGTGGTTATTTCTAAAATAATTGTGTTGATGATGTAGGAAAATGTTTGATACCTGCATTGAGATTTCCAGTGGTGAAAATGTGTGTGCTACTTCAAAAGGCATGAAATCAATACCATTACAAGAATCAATTTGGCTAGAGATTACAAGAATCAATTTGGCTAGAGAAATTTCCTAGGGTAAGGTTAGCTCCCTTTCAGACACCCCCTAGGAGGATTCAGAGCATATTCTCGAGCCTCTATATACAACAATGGGGAATGAAACAAACATCCTAGTTTCTAATGCAAGGTTATGCTACCCATATAAGAGTAGATACCTTTGATTGAATATATTGTTGTGTTTCTTACTTGTTGAGCTTCTACCATGAGGATCATACCATAGTAGAGAAGAGAAGGAAGATGGAGGAGTGATTGTGCACATAAGTTATGGTTTCCTATTGTAAAAATTCTCGTTTGTTTCTTAATGGAATATTTTCTTGTCCCCACTATATTGAGTTCTATTGTGTGGTATTTTGCTCCATTTATTATAGTTTTTTCCCACTAATAGATTTAGTGTATATTGGTATTGTTTATACAGACTTTATATTAGTTTTCATGGTTTATGCAAGGTATAAGATTTTTTGTGTGTGTGAGGCATGTTTGAGGGTGCTTGGAAGACCTTAGATATCTCTTTTACTCCCCTCTTTATCTCATTGTAGGCTCATAAGAGATGGGTAGGCCAAGGATTTGAAGAGAGGTATATATATGCTTCCCCCTCTTTTTCTACCATATCATTGTCATGAAAATGTTTGTATAAATAAATTTAGAAAGAACACATTGGATATAATGTTCATGTAATAATATAACCATCTTATAGGGAGGAATATAAACAATACATATCACTAATATTTGCACAACAACCATTTATGGTTAATAGAAAGTATTGGCTTCTATTTTTCCCATTAAAATATGTATTCAAATAGTATGTATTATTTCCATTAGTTTGATTACTAACTTACTAATATCTAGAATAATTTGTAGTGTTGTTTTCTTGTTTGTTATCATGTGCAAAGATCATAAAGGAGGCTCTTTTATTTGGATCCAGCTTCTCTTGCTCCATAATCAACAATCAGTGCACAAAGGAGATACCATAGAGGTTTTATCCACTTGTTTTATATTTATTGTGTTTGCATATTGAGGGAAAGTTATAACTTGATTGTAAACACTCATACTTGTAATGTTTCATTTTTTGTCTGTACAAACAACTCCACAATGTTGGCTAAGCGTATTTGGTATACACTAGCACCAAATATCCCACAACAAAATGAAAACTTACTTCATTGGGGATCAAATCCCATATTTCTTTGTTCAACTGGATTTGAGGCCTTTGCAAATCATTTAACATAAACAATCACTCATCACTATTGGAGTTGACTCTCTGGTTTCCATATCACTCAATTGTGAGGAAAAAAACAAATTCATTTGTTGAGTTTTTCATTTGCTATAAATGTTTTCACATCGGTGTGTGAAGTTTGATTCTCACATTCACATAGTTCAACACCTGTGTGACTTACAAGCATAACACCTTGCATATTTGGCAATCTATCGCAACCATTTCTCTTGTTATATTATATCATGAGACTTTTTTTCATTGTATGAATCATCATAGAACATTGTGTTACATAAACATATTTATAAAAGGTTTATGCCTACAAGCACGTCGTAAATATCTAGTTTAAAATATTATGGTATGTCACCCAACCACCTTGAAGATTATAATACGCTTTAAAAGAGCGAAAAAGAGTCCTTTAGGCACAAAAGTAGCTAAACACGAATCACACAAAAACATTTTGTTTTTTAACTCACTTAGTTTTACTTCAAATTCATATAGGGTTTTTATTTGTTCGTATTGTAAACTTGTAGTTCGAAACACTTGAATGGGTTAGATGAGATTCCAATCACTATATTAAGTAATTGGAAAACCAAAACTACTGTTTATGATAAGGAGGTTAAATTTCCTTAAGGTTGTGTCCCATGATTCTCTCTAACAAATTTGCAATTCTTCTTCTTTACCCTAGTTGATGATGACGACGACGACGACGATGACGATGACGATGATGATTATTATTATTGTTATTATTAACATCCATTAAGTCAAACTTGGTCCATCAAACCTTTAGAAAGGTAAGAGATTACTCAGATTTCTTTATAATTTTGTTTTTGTGCTCGAAAAGAATTAAGAGAAGAGCTCCAAGATCACCATAGTTTTGATTACTTAGAAGGTTAGGGAGATCGACATTGTGACAAATATTTTGAGATTGTGATCTAATTTGGGTATACGTAGGGCACTCTAAGAGAAAATGTTTTTTGTCTTGAACCCTCTTAATGCCACAAAACTAGTCAAGGTCATGGTAAAGATAATGATTAGTTTTAATTCATTTCACACAAAAGTCTATTAATGATTATGTTTGGTATAAAATATTTATCAATCTCAATGAAAATTTCCTAACATGTATGATCATGATTAAGTCTAGATATGAACCTATAGAAAATGGACCTTGTCAATATAACAAAATCTAAAATTGTAATTACATTGGTTCTCGTGAGAACTATGATAATGTTCATTTAGATTTCTTCATCATCAAATCCTAACTTCTCCTTTACCCAAATTAATCATTTTCCTTTTATCGATTCTATGCATATTTATTTATCAAACTCATTCACTTTCTTCTTAAGGTTTCTAGCAACACCCACATCTATATGATGATACTCCATTGTGTCAAATGTTGTGAGAATGCCCCTAAGACTCTCTTTTCTTTTGTCTCTTCCTAATCCCAAGATTCATAAGACATATCCTTTGCAACCTTCAATACTTGGAAAAACATTTTTTATGGCTATGTGGGATTCTTAAGTAAGCTATGGAGAAGCTAATATATTTGATTTTATCATCATAGCCATGCATAATGGATTATGTTTTAACATCCTCTCTAGTAGACATTTTTTTGTTGTTTGAGAAATAAAGTGAATAATCAATATCCTTAATAAGAATATTAGTCTCAATGCTCTTGATCACCAATTTCCGTTAGCTCTTGTTTGTATGGATCTATCAAAGCTCCCAATCATAGACATTTGAGCCTAAATAATCAAACACGAATGCAATCATGGTAAATTTTCATATTCCTAAAGGGACATAAAGCAAGTAGGATCTCTTCTAGCCTCTTATATTTCTTTGAAAGAATTCTCACTCTTTGAAAAATGCCTCAAGGTCTCCTATAGTTTCTTGTTTCCTGATGGGATCTACAATTAACATATAACATGTGTTAATTAGAAGTTTAATGCATATTAGCTCCCACAATTGAGCATGTGTTTTTTGCATGTTCAAGATATAAATCAAATATGTAGTCATCCACCATCATATGGATACATAGAACAAGGCCTCTCTTTTATGGATGTCCACAAAAATAGGTATTGTGTCCAAAGCTTTATGTTGTGATTTAAGTGCATGTATTTTTATGCAAATTTATTGGTTTTTATTCCAGCAAAGGGCACATTTAAAATTACAAATTATTATCATTATTAGTTTTTATTGAAATTACAATTTATTTATTTAGTGTTTGGTTAATTTTTAACATTGGAAAAAATTGGAAGGGCAATATTTTATTAGAAATTGTTTTTATGAAGTGTATACTTAGTTTACTATTGTTCAATTGAAAACAACTACATTTTGCAATTCTTCATCATGAAAATATTGGATGAATATATACCCTTCAATTTTGATTACAAATTCCTCCCATAAAATATTAGTAACTGAAATGCTAAAGTAAGATACTAATGAAATGTACATCTAGAATTTTGATTTGAGCTAAACCCAATCCATCTCGGTTCAAACTCAAGTGACATGAGTTGAATTATTTATCTTATAATGTGATATTAAATTACATCTCAAATAAATATTGCATTGACCAAGAGACGACACATTAATCTCATGGTGTGATAGATCTAAGCATTGAAGGGCATTCATAGTCCAACATATGAGATATCACATTTGAGATTTTCTACATAGAATAATTCATTAATTCGTAACCCATATCCATGTACATTAATCGTAGTTGACCAATTTCTCACCATTTTGAATAGCCCACCTATCACTCATTACATTGAGTGATGCTCGTAGGGATGAAGAACGAGGATTAAAACTAGCAAAATGAATCACATAGTCGCTCAATCATCACCTCTAAGGCTTGCACATGGTAATTAGGACTTCGCGGGAAGGTCATCCATCCTAAGACTCCTTAGGCTCAAGCATGCATAAGCATGGGGTTTTTCCACATAGTGAAGCACATTAGCTTTCTATCTGGTTTTCAAAATCATAACAAGTATTGTGCTTTAGGAACTCTTCAATTAGAGTACCCTTGATTCTTTTATTTAAGAATTGAGGGGATTTCATAGTCCAACATATGAGATATCTTTTTTGGGATTATCTATGTAGAGTAAGTCATTAATTCATGACACATATCCCATAAACATCATTCACAACTAACCAATTTATTGTGATTTTGAATTGTCCAATTCACACTCATTGTAGCAAGTGGTTCTCACAAAGGTGAATAAGTGGGATTGAAACTAGTGAATAGAATCACATACCATCAATCATCACCTTTCATGGTTGCACCCAATAGCTAAGACTTCTTGGAAATGTCACATCCCAAGACTCCTCTAGCTCAAATGCACTTAACCATGGAATTTTTCCCCACGAAGCCCACTTAGCTTCTTACCCCATTTGCAAAACCTTAACAAGTATTGTGCCTTATGAGCAATTCAATTAGAGCTCCCTTAACTCTTTTATTTAAGAATTGAGGGAATTCATAGTGCAACATATGAGATATCATTTGGGGATTATATGCTTATAGTAACTCATCAATCCTTGACTCATATCCCATGAAAATTAGTAGCAATTAACCAATTTATATGGATTTTAAACAGTCCAGTCCACTTAGCACTAATTGCATTCGGTGATGCTCAAAAGGGTTAAGAAGTGGAATTGAAACTAAAGAAATGAATCACATGGCATTAATCTTCACCTTCGAGACTTGCACCCGTTAACCAAAAATTCCTAAAATGTTATCCATCCTAACTATATATGGTGAAGCACCTTCACATCTTAGATGGTCCACTACTTCTGTCATATAAAACGCTCCGTAAAAAATCTAATAATTTAAATTTTGCAAAATTCTAACTCTATTTGACCAAGTTATAAATCTAGAAAACAATCATATCACTTTCAAAACTAATTGGCCAACATGCTAGGAAAGTAACAGGTTTGGGAGTTAATTTTCTAAGAAAGTTAAAAAAATATAGTGTGAAAAAAATCAATAGTTTATGATTATAATTTAAAAGTAATTCCATTTTTTTTACTTAGGGGTTATAGTAAAGTAAAACTAGCATACCCCTTGTTAAACTTATAATACCAAGAATATGATTAAATAAACAATAGTATTTAACTCCATAAATTATTAAAACATAAATAAAATCTAAACTATGCTAATTTAACACCGCTAAGTATATAACACATGCTTGCACAACGGAAATAAACTCAATCACACACATACACAGAAAATTACCCTGGAAACCCCAGTGTGGGGAAAACCAACAAAGGAGTGGCTTTTATTGAGGCTTCAAAGGAATTATTACAACAAGTACAATTAAGAAATTTCTTAAAGTAAATTTCTGGGAACAATTTTTCTCTCCTTAGGAACTGTACAACCCAACTATCTCAACACTCCTTTGTTGTAGTTGTATGTACCCTAGTACAACCCGCTCTTGGCTGAAAGTATGGCCCGGAATCATCCTTGCTCCCTGTTGGGATATACATCCTAGTTTGACCTATCTTGGATAAGGTTGTATGACCCTCACTCACCCCTCTTGCATGTTGTATGACTTGGCTTGAGTAAGGCCTTTTGTTGGCTTGTTGGTATGGTATAGTGTTGGCCTTTTTTCTATTGCCTTTAGTGCCCATATTTTCCCTCTTCAATTGTTGTTCACCCTATCACAAATCGCCCTATCATCCCTTACCCTCAGCCTTATCTTTATCTTTGGATTCACCCTCCTTTAGTCTTGATATTTGTGCCCAACTTAGCCTCCACCACTCTATATTGGTGTTCCCCACTAGCTTGGGCCCCAATAAGCACTCAAAAAAATAATTCCAAAGTAACTTTAGAAATTATGTTCCAAAAGTCAATGAAAAATCATAATTATGATTTTCCATACTTTTCCTAAGTTAGAATTAGGAAAAAAATAAATCAGTTGTCCTGAGTCATGTTCAATTTCCCTTGCACGACTTGGAAACTAGAAAAATGCATGGACACCTTCTGCTGCTACAAATTTAACACTCCCTCTTAGCAAGGAAGGTGTTCTGCACAACCCCCAACTTGTCCCTGAATTAAACAAATTTTCCTTTCACCTAAGGCTTCGTGAGTATGTATGAAATATTCTCACTTGTTGACACATATTGTAGATTTACTGTACCTTTCTGCACGCAGTCCCGAATGAAGTGGTATCTTATCTCAATGTGTTTGGATCTATCATGAAATAACAAATTTTCAAAGAGCTTGATGCAAATTTGATTATCACAGTGAATCATTTTTGTATCCAACTTTGGATCAAACAGGTCCATGAGTAGCTTCCGAAGCCAAATGGCCTCACATGATGCCAAGTTGGTTTCCATATATTCAACCTCTATAGAACTCAGATAAATTGATTTCTCCTTCCTACTGAACTAGGAAATAGCCCCTAAACCCAAGTTGAAACAATAACATGATGTGCTCTTCCTGTCCACGATGTTTCCTGCCCAATCTTCATTTGAATAACCCATGAAATTCATTCCATATCCTTGGATATAGCTCAATCCAAAATTGACCTTCCCACGTAGACACCTCAACACATGTTTTTCTTCCACCCAGTGCACATGCTTAGGCTCAACCATGAACTGACTGAGTGTGTTGACAACAAAACACAAATTTGGCCTATTGTTAACTACATACATCAAATATCCAATCAACTACTTGTAAAGAGTGGGATCCACTCCCTCTGACTTGGAAGAATATATCTTCTTCCTGTTAGTAACCATGGGTATTTCTATAGGCCTGCAATCATGCATACCAAACTTCTTCAGGATCTCCACAACATATTTCCCTCGTCCACACCTCCAAACCAAGAAAATAATACATCAACCCCAAATGCTTCATGTCAAACTCAACAGCAAGATCCCACTTGCAATAGGCTATGAGATTCTCTGACCCAGTCATAAACAAGCCATGCACATACAACACAAGAATGAGTGGCTCACCCCCAACCAAATTGTAGTAGAGTTTAGATTCATCCTCACTCTCGGTGAATCCCATCCCAAGAAAATAGTTGTCAATTATAGAGTACCATGCATGTGGTGCCTGCTTGAGCCCTTATATCGCTCTCTTCAACCTACAAACATGAGATGCCATGTCATGGAGCTCAAAACCCTCTGGTTGTTCAATATAAATATCCTCCTGACATCCATCTGATGGTTCTGTCATCCCAACTCAGTTGTAATGGATATCACACCCTTGATAGAAGAGTAACTCACCACGAGTGCAAATTTGTCATTGAATTCAATTCCCTCCTTATGTTAGAAGTCTGTATCAACAAACCAGGCTTTGAACTTGTCCACACTGTTATTTATAGTGTTCTTTATCCGATAAATCCACTTGGATCCAATCTCATACTTTCCCTCAGGCCATGGCATAATCTCCCATGCATCATTATTCCTCCATCATGCCATATCTCCACACCTGTTTCTCAAATGCCTCCTACAAACTGGAAGGCTCAACCTCTATCAACTCACTCATGAGAAGCATGTAACTGGAAATTTTATGTGGTTCCCTTCTCTCTCGACCGATGTCTTGGAGCATCAACCTACTCCTGAGCCTCTCCTAATGTGAACTCAACACACTTTTTCCTCCTCCTACTAGAGGAATCAATCAGAGTTAATGGAACATCTTGCTCCTCATGTTTCTCATGTTTATCACATTATTTATCTACCTACACAATCTGTTGTTGTTTCTTCCAAACTTGTACAAAATTCTAAGGACCTATAATCTATAATGGTTTTCTATCCTCCTCAGATTTACTTTATTCCTTTCCATGTCCCGTAGTTGGAACATGTCCATGAGACTTCTAGAAATCCCTATCCTCCTCAAATATCACATCCCTCCTAACCATTGTCTCCCTGAGTGCAGGAATGTTGACCCTATAGGCCTTGGAAGTCTCTTTGTAACCCATGATGATTCCTTTCTATACTATATTATTGATCTTGGTCCTCCTCTCTACTGGAACATGACAATATACCAAGCACCCAAATATATGTAGTTGACCAATCTATGGTCTCTTCCCTGTGAAATCCTCCTCATGGGTTTTCTTCCCCAATAATTTATACAGACTCTTATTTTGTAGATAGATTGCAGTGTTGCATGCCTCAACCCATAGAAACATGGGAAAATTCTGATAATCCAGCATAACATTTGCTACCCCAAATATTGACATGTCCTACCTCTATGAGACTCTATTTTGTTGCGGGTTATATGGAACAGTCACCCCCCTCTTAATTCTGGGATCTGCATAGAACGCCTTGAAGGCCCTTGAGGTATAATCACATCCATTGCTTGATATTAGAACCTTGATATTTCTTCCTGTTTGGTTCTCCACAAGATGTTTTAACTCTTGGAACCAACTAAAGGCATCATCCTTGGCCTTCTTAAAATAGATCCATGTCTTCTTGGAATAATCATCAATAAAGAAGGCATAGTAACTAAACCCTCCAATAGACATTGCTGACATGATCCCACAAACATCTAAATGGATCAAGTCCAAAATCCATTTGGACCTGTTTTCACTACTAAGAAAAACTATCTTGGTGTACTTTCCCATAGCACACCCCTCTCACACTCTATGTTGATCAGAATTAAACTCTACAATCCTAGTCACAACCTCCTTGAGCACCTTGAGTGCTCCATGATGTAAATGAGGCATCCTTCTATGCCAAAGCTCCCCCAAATTTCAACCATTGTTGTTGCTACTAACCAATGCACTGGAAGGATCCA
Source organism: Picea engelmannii (assembly GCA_009831015.1). Taxonomy (NCBI): domain Eukaryota; kingdom Viridiplantae; phylum Streptophyta; class Pinopsida; order Pinales; family Pinaceae; genus Picea; species Picea engelmannii. The sequence continues at coordinate 270,672 of ML781678.1, read as the reverse complement.
ATTGTAGCTTGTACAGTTTCTTACTCCTCACTCCCAACACGTTTCCCATGCTAGCGTTGGAGCCCTTTATATGTATAAATACTTTTCCATGTAGGAAAGTGACCACATATCCATTGTCTTATACAGATAAAAAAAAAATCAAATTCTTATTCAAACCAGGAACATACAATACATCATTAGTTGACAAAGGCTTACCAGACTCCCTCTGAAACCTCACGATCCCACTATTTGTTGGCTTGTACTTGGGATTATTTCCAACTTCAATGTGGAAATATACATTGTTCTCCCTCAAGTTGTTGAAGTACTCACATAACCCTGTCATGTGGCGTGGAGCGCCACTATCAATGTACCATGTACCAGTGACCATGGAGTTGGATAGACACACTATGAGTGAAAAATCATTCTAAAATCTAGTTGGAAATGCATCCATATCAATTGTATCAATCATCTGCTTCTTGGGTTTTCCCTCTTCTCGTTGGGACATTGGATGGAAAAATGTCCAATATTATGGCAAGCAAAACCTTTCACCTTCCCGGTGTCAAATTTCTTCTTGCTAACCTATTTTTAAGAAGTTCCTCAACATAAATATTCTTGCTTTTCCCTTTCCTCTTTGATGCCAAAGCAAGGTTCTTTTCATCTTCAGATTTATTTTTCTACTCTCCACATTGATACCACTCCTTATCTCTTCCTAAATAAATTCATCCCACAACCTATCCCAAGTGGGAAATTTATCACGGCCCACTATGCACTTGAAAAACACGACCCATTGCTTTCCAAAACCATTTAAGTCAATGTGTACCATCTCTTCTTCTAGGACACTATCCCCCACTCTTGCTAGCTCATCCATGACCTATGTGAGCCTAGTCAGTTAGGATGTCATGCTCTCACCCCTGGCCATCTTGGTGCCATGCAATTTTTCCCTAAGAGCATTCTTATGGTTATGGTTTTCACTTTTATATAGCTTGGTCAACACATTCCATGTTTCTTTTATTGTCTTCTTCTCAACTAGATGTAGAATAACATGGTCCTTGAAAACATCCAAAAAAATCCTTTATGCCCTGGCTTATTTCATCTCATGGAGGTCCAAGGAAATTGGATCATGGATTGGGACAAGGACTGGTGTGCTAACAAATTACCACAACTTGTTCTCCTTGAACACCTTCTTCTGAAAATAGTTTGAGCCCCCCTCAAGCATATCCTCATACCTCATGCTAGTAGACATGTAAACTTTAATTCTGGGCTACTAGAACCTTCAGAAAAATTGTATAAATATTCCTTAGACTTGAACCTGTGACCTATGTGCAACACTTAGAATTTTCCTCAGAGGCACTACTCTAATACCATGTTGAAATTCTAATACCCAACACATGATTAAATAGGCAATAGTCTTTAACTCCATAAATTATTAAAACATAAATAAAATATGAACTATGCTAATTTAACGCAACTAAGTATATAATACATTCTTGCATAACAGAAATAAACTAAATCACATACATACACAGAAAATTACCCTGGAAACCCTAGTGTTGGGAAAACCAACAAAGTAGGGGCTTTTATTGAGGCTTCAGAGGAATTATTATAGGAAGTACAATTCAGAAATTTCTTATAGTAAATTTCTAGGAATAATTTTTTTTTTTTAGACACCGTACAACCTAGCTACCTCAACACTCATTTGTTGTAGTTGTACAGACCCTAGTACGACCTTCTCTTGCCTGAAAGTATGGCCTGAAAATGGCCCTATTCCCTATTGGGTTGTATGACCAAGTTTGACATGTCTTGGATGAGGATGTATGACCCTCACTCACCCCTTTTTCCTACTATGCAACTTGGCCTGAGTAATGCCTACCACTAGCTTCCTGGTATGGCTTGTTTTTGGCCTCTTTCCTGCTACCTTTAGCACCTAGATTCACCCTCTTTAAATTTTTTTCTCCCTAGCACAAATTTCCCTCTCTTCCTTAGCCTCAAGCGCCCTCTTTCTCTTTGTTGTAAGATAAATGTACCGTGTAGGAGTTACATCCCTTAGTCTCTTCCTAGACCTAAGACATAATAGAGATGCAAGTTAAATACTTTCCTAGATCTAAATCATACATGAATTAATCTCTAATATGAAAGAGTAGAGGACTTACTTGGCAGTTCAATGGTTGTCCCTACACGCTCCTTGGTCGTTCAGTCCTTTGAAGATGTCCTTCACTTTCATGAACATATATCTTCACACATAAGAACACCAACAAACACCTCTCATAGGATCAAATGTAACATGTATCAATGACTGATACATCTAATAATATGACATAAAGTAAAAATATTACAACTTAAAACAAGTAGCTTGATGAAGCTTTTCCCAATTTCCTTTCCCAGGCTTCGCAATCAATCTAACATTATACGTTTTCTCTTTCTTTTTCTCCCCCTTTCCCATGAGAGGTCCTCAATATATAGGATGAAAGAGATGAGATGGTGTTTAACTCTTATACACTCAAAATAACAAGCTTCTCAAGGTCGAATTATGAGAAATCCAAGCTTTGATCCCATCTCATTGTAACCATTCCTAATTTGAGAGTAACAGACCCGGTCGTACCCTGCATTCCTATAGGATGTGATGGGTCACGATATACAAGAGATAAAGGAGTCACCATCAATTTGGGTCATGATATATAAAAGGATAGCTTGCTTCTAGGAAAAATGATGGTGTATACTCAAGGGAAAAGTGACATAACTCAATGTTTCAGACTAATAACCTCTAGAGAATATCCATCGGGTAATCAGGTGGAAAATAGTTGTATAACAGATGCCCCCTAAAGTATGAGGTCAAAAGAGGTGTTTGATGGATGAAATACTTTACAAACAAAATTTATGGATCTTGAGGCGAAAGAATATGGGAATAATCTAGCATCATTCCTTCACAAAGAATAACATCCATGAGGTGGGCATACCCATGCTTGGTAATAGAAACTAAGCATAACCACCAAAAATATGACATTGCAGATCGATGCATGACACAACTGAATAGATCATGGGCACAAACTAATACACTATGGATCCATGTCAAAAGTGAGAACATAGCCATGACCAAGTACAAATGTGGATCTATGTCATAGTATACAAATCAGTGAGATGACTCGATGTCTGAGTGATCTATGAATAACTCATGAATAACTCCATTGCAACTTGGGATGAGATGTTGTAAAGGAATGATGTAGCCCCAACCCAAGGTCTTTGTCCCAAACCTCGAATGGTATGAATATAAAACATGCAAATAGATGAGATGATGTCGATCATAGTAGAATATGTCTGATTACTAGTCATTAATGGATATCGTTAACAAACGCAAGGTAATCCACCAATGATGATGGACCCCAAGATACCTAGTAAAATCTAACAAGTGTGAAGAGATGAGTTGTAGTCAAACACTCATAGATTCATTCAACATGAGCCAATGATGTAAACCCATAGCTGGTAATGTGAGGGAACTTGCCACTAATGTCTGCAAGACCTAAGGTACTAACTAGTTTCTAGGTTTTGATCCTAGATAATGATTTGGTGTTGACAGGAAGAAATTCGTCAAAGGAGGGCCTTGACGTATCCCCCATCAATCGACATGAATAGACAAAGGTATATGGTGTATAAAGTAGAGAATAATTGACTCATGGATGGTCAGGATAAATGGGATGAAGGAATGAAAATGGTTGACACAGGCAAACTTCCCTTGAACAAAATGACACGGAAAATAACTTGACTTGGAAACATTGAATTGATAATGACCAAAACACTCACCATGGGATACTAGAAAAGTGAGTAGTCGATGGAGTCTAAAAAATCAAGGAGATTGTAGTGATTCAGAGGCAATGGATAACCCAATTGTGATACATATATGTAAAAAAGGTTCGTAGTTCAAGGTAGACTTGACAAACGACTACCATTTGTGAAGATGACTAGACTGAAATTCATCAAATTTCCCCCCACCATGAACGGAGAGTACCCCTTAGTTTTTTTATGAGATTGAGGAGGATAACATATGCTCGATATAGCTCATGTTTGATGAGTCCCTCATCACATGTTTAATGAACCTGACGAAGGAGGGGTTAGATCCCATATGGGCCCTTCAATGTATAATATTATGAGTCTAGGGAAGGTAAAATCAACGGTATTTTCACATTTAGAGAGTTTGAAAAGAACTTAAAGAATGATCCAAGGGTATTCTTTTTTGTAAATTTAGTCCCTCGAGTCTGAAAAAGTATAAAAAAATACAAAGGAGAAATATTCTAGCCAAGGTTGAGTACTAGAGTATTATTTTTTTGTAATTAATCCATCAGGTCCAAAAAAGGGTTAAATTTACACCGAAAAAACGTCCTTTCAAATCCATTTAACAAGTGTGAAAGGAAACAAGCACACTCGAAAATATTTTCATGTTTAGGGAGTCTGTAAAAATATTAAAGGAGACTCTAGGGTGTGCCTTTGTCATGGTTGGTTACCGAGCATGATAAAGGAGTAATAGTAAGTTTGGATGGAGAGAACAAGTGGTTTGCAATGAATTTGCAAGTTCATGGAACATGACGTAAGAAATGGACTGCAAAATGAAACATGAGAAATGATGACCACTCGTAACAACAGTTCTCGTCCAAGGGTGTTGTAAAATGGGAGCAAATAGATGGCTAGTAGACAAGCATGGTTGCGGTGTGACAAGCAATGGAATAAAATGGTGATGTAGAAACAATAAGAAGTGAGACATCAATACTAATAAATTGAAACCATTTAAACAACAGAAATGGTGGGTACCCCCTCCAAGAAGGATAAAAACATATAAGGAAAGAGAGTGAATGCAACTCAATTTCAGGGGATAAAGCACTATGGAGGGTTCCCAGGCCATATAGGAAAATTGTAGCATCGACACCAAATGGAAATCTAGGAGCTAACTAGGGTTCCCATGAAGGGTAGGCACTACCGACCCAGTTACAATGTGCAAAAAGAGGCTAATATCACAACCGACCAGGTTTGAACCTAAGGCATAGTGTTGACAGTATGGATGGTTAAGAATGCAAGGTGGGAAATGGAAGGAAGAACCTATCCCTATATGTCACTTTAGAGACACATAGCTCAATTTTAATGGATGTCCCCATCATTTTAAGAAAAAAATCCCTATAATTTTGACAACACATGTAAACTAGATTCCTAGGGTCAAAACACATAGTGAAATCTCAAAAAAAAAATGTTTTTTGGATTTTTTGGATATGACGTACAAAAAAAAAAGGAACTCACACCACACACCTATTTACAAGGAACTACACATCTTGATAATTTACACTAAGTAGATCCCATTAATAGGCTTAGGCCAAGGGAATTTTTCATAATTGATGAACTCATGAGCCATTATTGGCACACCATGTTGGGGCCATGCCATGTAGGAATGAAATTATGGATACGAAGATACTCATCATGAGTGGTTTTTTGAGCTATGGAAGCTCCTTGATGGGATCCATCAAGACATGATGGAAGTACAAAACACGAATCTTCAACGGAAGGGGTAATAGAGAATTCACTGGCAAGTTCTGAAAAAGATAACCGGGGTGGAAAAGGGTCAATACTGGGATGTCTACTGGATCTCCTGCCAATTCCCATTGTTTCAAATCAAAACTCATTGTGTTAAATCTCATCAGTTCCAAATTGGGGAGAAGGAAGGTGTGATGATCCTCATCCTCTCTGGGCTTATCAATGGAATCCATGACTTCTGGGATGGCCTCTTTTGAAGGAAACTTAGTATCTAGGAAATCATGTGAATTGAGAGAGTCAACAACCCGTACAGGGGGAGAAGGTTGATCACACTCCACATGAGGATGGATTTGTTGACCAATATCAATGGATGTTGATAGGATGGATGCTCGATGTGAGTTAACATCCTCGGGATGAGGTACCACCCAAGGACCAACTATAGATTTTAACCTTGTACAATATTTATTGAAAATAGATTTTCAGTAAAAGAACATAAAATATACAATGGTAAATACAAACATACACAAAGACTTTTCCCCTGGAAACCCAAACTGGGAAAACCAACATATTCTATATTCATTCATTGTGATACATTGTTTACAATACAATATACATATAGGAACCAGCGGCATCCAAAACCCTAACCCAATGACCTGGATTAGTCAACAACCCTAATTCCTTAACCGGAAATAGAAAACCATCGGCAAAAAACCATGTGCCGAAAAACCACCTATATATGTGACATGTTTCCTGAGGCATAATTTTTTTTTAGGGGGTTCTTCCCCTACACCCCCCTATATTTGAATGATAAGCCAAGTTCTTTGCCATAAATATTTCACTCTGACTATCACACTATATCCTTACATCTTGATGTACCAAACCAATACCTGAACACAATCTTTGTAACCATACTACTTCCTTACTTGCATGAGTAGTTGCCATGTATTCATCTTTTGTAGTTGAAAGTGCCACTACATCCTGTCTTTTTCTCATCCAACTTATTTCTCCTCCAAACAGGTTAAACACATACCCACTTGTAGATCTCCTACGATCCATATCTCCAACCCAGTCTGCATCCACAAATCCATGTATATGCACCACTCTGTCCAATCCCGGTCTTCCTTCATAGCACAATCGATAGCTATTAGTGCCACTCAAATACCTGAATACCCTTTTTACTGTTGTCCAATGCTCCTTTCCTGGTTTTGACATATACCTACTCAAAACTCCCATTGCATGTGCAATGTACGGTCTAGTACAGACCATTGCATACATCAAACTTCCAACTGCACTCGCATATGGAACATGAGACCTGTCCTCCTACTCTTCCTGTGTCTTGGGACACTGATCCAAAAACAACTTTACACCAATAGGAATAGGAACCTTGTCCAGTTTACATTCCTGCATATTAAACCTCTGCAATATTGTCTCGACATATTTTCTCTGATTTAACCAAAGTTTCCTCCTTTTCCAATCTCTTTTAATTCCCATGCCCAAAATGAAATTTGAAGTACCGAGATCCTTCATGTCAAATTTAGAGGACAACTGAGTTTTCACATCCCCGATAATCTCCTTGTTGTTTCCTATCAACAACATGTCATCCACATACAAGACCAAGTAAATCAAATTATCACCAATTAATTTAAAATACACATAGTGATCCTCTTTGCTTCTTGTGAAGCCAAGTCCCAACATATAAGTATCAAATTTTTGATACCACATCCTTAGTGATTGTTTTAAACCATACATGGGACTTTTTCAGCTTGCATACCAGCTCTTTCTTTCCCTTCACAACATAACCTTCTAGTTGCTTCATATAGATTTCTTCTTCCAGATCCCCATGTAGGAATGTTGTCTTCACATCCATCTGTTCTACTTCAAAATCAAATGCAACAACAACATATAACATAAATCTTATAGAGGTTAACTTGGAAACAAGAGAAAAAATCTCACCAAAATCAATTCCCTCAACCTGGGAGTAACCCTTTGCTAGTAACCGAGCTTTGTATTTCTCCACTTTTCCTTCTGCATTCAACTTCTTTTTAAATGCCCATTTGCTAGAAATGGGATTTCTTCCAGTCTGAAACGCCACTTGATCCCAAGCCTCACTCTTATCCAAAGATGCCATTTCTTCGTCCATGGCCCTTTTCAATATATTTCCATCCTCTGAATCCACTGCCTCCCTAACACTTCTAGGATCATCATCAATAATAGACAAAGAAAATTTTGAACGGAAATTAGATGGAGTATAAATTTCTGGTAGACTTATTTCTCGAACCGATCTCCTCAATACTGGAGTATGAGGATCTTCTTCTTCTGGTTCTTGTTCTTCTGTAGAGTCTGATTCATCATCCTTTAAATCAAACTCTATTTTCTCTGGTTCTTCCTTACTTGGTAGGACTTCCTATTTAACAACATCCTTCATTTCTCTAAATACCACATATCGACTATACACTACCTTCTTGTTTTCTGGGTTCCAAAGATTATAACCTTTGAGACCATTTTTATATCCAATAAAGATACACTTTTCATCCTTCTTATCTATCTTCCTCATGTTTTCCTTTGGAACATGAACATATGCTTCACAGCCAAATACCTTGAGATGTGTGAGAGAAGGTTCCTTACTAGTCCATACCTCTTGTGAAGTCTTGTCATCCAACGCTGATGAGGGTGATCTATTTACCAGGTAACATGCAATACCCACGACATCTGCCCATAATTATTGCCCTAACCCGACACCACTGAGCATGCACATTTCGTTTTCCATCAACGTCCTGTTCATCCTTTTTGCAACTCCATTCTGTTGAGGTGTATATGTAGTAGTCTTCTACCTTGATATACCACACTTCTTACATAATTCTTCAAATTCATTCCCACATAATTCTCCACCATTATCTGTCCTCAACACCTTAATTCTTTTCTTTGTTTGATTCTCAACAAGAGACTTAAACTCTTTAAACCTGTCAAAGACTTCATATTTCTTCCTCAGGAAATATATCCACGTATTCCTCGAGAATTCATCTATAAATGAGACATAGTACACAGATTTTCCCAATGATGGGACCGACACAGGTCCAAAAACATCACTATGAACTAGTTGTAAAATTCCTTCTACCCTTGGTGCACCAGAGGGGAATCTTACCCGATTTTGCTTCCCATATAGACAATTTTCACATAAATCAAAATCTAGAGAGAATTTAGACATACCTTCAACCATACCTTTACCATGTAGTAGTCGAAGACCCTTTTCTCCAATATGCCCTAGTCTTTGATGCCACAACATAACATTTTCTCTAGAGACTGTAGGAGTTCTTTCTTCTTCAACTCCAATATAAGGAACAATGGAACTATTACACCCATCACTAATAGTTCTTCCTTGTAGCTTATACAGAGTTCCAAACCGAACTCCCTTCAGCAACAACATTGCTCCTCGAACCATCCTGCATGTTTCCTTTTCAAATATTGTTTTTACCCCTGCATCATCCATTTTGATTACATAATTCAAATTTCTAGCCAAACCTGGGATGTGCAGAACAACATGCAGTGTTCTAATCCTTCCATCTATGAGCCTCAACTTAACTCTTCCTTGTCCTATGATTCTGGTTGTCAAATCATCACCTAAAAAACATTACCTCCATCATACCTATCATATTCGTAGAACCACTCCCTATGGGGAGTCATATGAAAGGATGCACCAGATTCAACCAACCATGCCTCATGATCTGCATGTGTTCTTGAATAAGCCAAGTACACATCCCCTCCTTCCTTGGAGGAATTTTCTTCTGTAGAAGGAGATTCTTCAGATCCCTTCTTTTTCTCAACTTTGGATCAACACTGCTTCTTATAGTGCCCTTATTTTCCACATCTCCAACATACCTTTAAAAAATTTCTGGGAGATTTAGATCCACCCTTTGACTTATATCTACCACTTGAGAACTTAGATCTATTTCTTTCCTGGGAATGTCCTCTTGCAAATAATGTGTCTGTGCTCTGTCCTTCCATATTCTTTCGTCTCATCTCCTCCGACAACAAAGATGATACCACTTCATCAAACTTCAAGGAAGTTGTATTACTACCTATGGCCACAACTAGAGTATCCCACGAGTCTGGTAAAGAATACAGTAAACTGATCCATTTATCTTCATCTGAAATTTTAATATCAACAGATACTAAATGACTTACCACAATATTGAAGGCATTCAAATGCTCTGCCACCGAGCCTCCATCTCTCATCCTTAGGTTATAGAGCTTCTTTCTCAGGAATAGTTTATTCACTAGGGACTTAGACTGATACAACTTCCCCAACTTATCCCATAAATCCTTGGCTGTAACTTCCTCTGACACATTCAATAATACTGAATCTGAGAGACACAGTCGGATTGTGCTCTTTGACTTTCGATCCAAATTTTTCTAGTCATTTGCTGAAGTTCCTGTAGGTGAAGTACCTGGATCTACTACGATCCACTAATCTCTGTCCACCAAAATATCTTCCATCTTGAGCTTCCACAACTCAAAACTTTTCCCATTAAACTTCTCGATCTCCATCTTCGAATTGCTTGCCATTTCTTTTCACCTGAAAAATCAATACCACATATCTCCCACTATAACAAGGCTTATCACAGTCCCGAGCCAAACCCTTGACCACAAAGGCATCCCCCTAAAGCCAACAAAGATTTGATACCAAATCTAGATTTTAACCTTGTACAATATTTACTGCAAACAAATTTTTAGTAAAATAACAGAAAAGATACAATGGCAAATACAAACATTACATAGAGATTTTTCCCCTGGAAACCCAAATCGGGAAAACCAACATATTCTATATTCATTCATTGTGATAAATTGTTTACAATACAATATACATATAGGATCTAGCGGCATCCAAAATCCTAACCCAATGACCTGGATTAGTCAACAACCCTAATTCCTTAACCGCAAATAGAAAACCATCGGCAAAAAAACATGTGTCGAAAAACCACCTATATATGTGACACATTTCCCGAGGCAGAATTTTTTTTTGCTGGTGGTTTTTCTATTGTAACCTCCCTGCGCACCCGACACAATGCTTAGACACTACTTCTTGTGAAAATAATATAGCACATACCCAACAACAACGAATCTAAGGGAGACACCGGTAGATGAGAAAATCATGTTGATAAGAGCTATATGGGTAGTTTCAGGTGTAGGAAGGGGGGATATCTCCATAATAAATGGATCTTTAAACATACCTATACTGAAATTTTCGTAGCCCCCAGAAGAATCACCTATGAAAGGCATGGTGGTGCTAGGATTAGCTCACAAGTCGGGTGTGCAATAATCGAGTTGATCAATGGTAACTATATTTCCTTGATGGGGAAGACATATCACGCAAAAGATAGTGGATACAATAGCCTTCATTGCATAGAACCAAGTGCGACCCAAGATCATATTATAGTCGAGTGTGGTGTCTATTACTTTGGATTCTATGGAGACAATCTTGTCGTCGAGCTCAATGGATTCGTGGGGTTCGAAAAAATTTCCATCAAAATATTGTAGGATGGTTTGCGATGTGGTGAGCTGAGGAAAACCAAGGGATTTCCAACATGACAAAGACATAATGCAAGTGGATGCTCCTTTTTCGATCATCGTATGAAAGATATTCTTGTTAAGACAACCAACTATGATTTGTAATGCTAGTTTGTGTGAGAGACGTGACTCACTCTGTTTTGTGTCAAAGGAAATAATGTTTGACTCTGAAAAGTCGATTCCCCATATGGTTGATAAAAAGGATTTTTGTTGTGAAGTAAAACTATGAAATACTTCGGGTGCTAACATGACACATGGTTCCTAGGATATATCTTCCATTATTTTATAGTGTTGAGCTACCCAGGCATTCTGATTATGAGTATTCCATCGAATTAACCCTTTTGGAGGGCATATTGCATATTTGAAAACTTGTTTCTCGAAAGTGAGAGGGCCATTGGGTGGTGTAGTCAATGGAGGTTCCTTAGATGAAGGTTCCCCTTCTTAGGAGTCATATTTATTCACTCTGGTGGATAGTGCCACCATATATTTAAGCATCATAATATTCATGGTTGAGAAACCTATGTTTCCCCATGGTGGGGGTGCAAGAGCTTGTGCTACCATTTGTTGTTTTTGGTGTTACAAGGAAAATCTGTCTATGGCTAGGGGTAAACCACAACAAATGGAACAACACCCAAAAATCGACTCTAATCTCAAGTATGCTATAGAAATGAAATTCTAACAAGACAAGGATAAAATCCTACCTCGTTTGAACGTTTGAATAAGACCATTGTTGAGAACAAAACCCAAAGCTTTATACCTGTTAGTCTCCAGTTTTGACTATATTTTTTCCTATATTATATCAAAAAGACCTCCATTTTCATACCTAGTATCACTCCCTTCTGGCCTTGCTATGACACATTTGACATCCTTTTACAACTAAATGGGCTAATCAAGGTATTCTTACGATTCAAGTTATTTTTATGTATTTTGATACTTTAAATTAACGTTGATACTAATGTGGTATGAGTTAGGTACCGTTCCTTTGAAACAAAACTTACCAGTACCGGAACCTATCAGTACCAGGTACTAGCTCGCACTCAGTGGAGATACCAAAGAAGATGCTAAAGATCCGCACGACATGGCCAGAGTGGTTTACAACGCGATTTACATGATAGATTGAGTCACAACTCAATATGCTGATTCAAGGCGAGATTATAGAACCGAGTTGTTAATGATTTATGATCCACACTTCTTGACACTGCGTGTCATGAAGATGTGAAGCCCGTTTTAACTGATTTTGAGTTATTTTCGGATCTGGGATCCGTTTAGATTAATGCATTTCTGTTTTAAACTATTTTTGAGGAGGATCTATAAAAACAGAGGATCGCTCCTAAGAAACGTTAGTTATTATGTTATGAGATACATTTCTGCTAATACAATCTACTTATGCGTTATGTTACTTCGTTGTTGTATGAGTTGAGTTATTTTTCTGAGTAAATGAAGCGTGAAGAATGAATAGTGTTTGCATGGAATGAGTGAGTAGCGTTGGTTTTCTTTTCGGCGATTGTACCTCTTGGTTGGGCCCGCCAATAGGTTCAAGTCGTTTCTCCTTTCTGTATTAGAGTTAGTTTATTTCAGTACCTTAGGATTTGCATGCATGTTAACTTATTTGAGTTTGGAAATTACCTTGTTCAGATTCTTGCTTAACCATTCTTCAAACTGTATTACTTCCAGCGTACTAGCATATTCTATGTTGATGAATGTCGAAAGCATTGTTGATTCCTGTAGAATTCAAAGCATGAACTAGATTTTATCTGTTTCCAGTTTTCAATCTGAACGTGAATTAAAGAGAATGTGAGTTTGAGTTTACTCTGTTCTGATTAGGATAGTTAGATTGCATAGTTAGTTTACTCTGTTCTGTTAGGATAGTTAGATTGCATGGTTAGTTTACTCTGCTCTGTTAGGATAGTTAGATTGCAATTGAATTAAAGGAAGCTTCCAGTACCAGTAGGGTAAATAGGACATTGCTTTATTTTTGGGTAGATTCAGAACTATTTTGTGCTGTTTAGATTACAAGGTTTTCGAAAATGATCTTTCTTCTTATGGCTTAGATAGGAACAACGATGATTAGATGTTTTAAGCTAAGGATAGATAGTCTTGTGAAATCACATTAGACCATAAATAGAAGTACCTGCACTTAGGCACATAACTGTTTTCCTTTGATGAATTAAACAGAAGATGATAAGTTTCAAAATAATCATTAGGGTTCAGTTTCTAAGAGTGAGTTTGTGCTTTCTTCTAGGAATAACTTTTAGATAATAATTAGAATCTTACCAGCACATACAGTGTAGCAGCTCTAAGTTCACTTACCCTAGTTTGACAATTCAGTGTTTTCAGGCAATTAAAATCTTTAATATATCAGTCTGACATTTTTGGCGTCGTTGCCGGGGAGCTGTTTTAAAGGTAAGTTAGATAATTGTCTTGATTATTTTTAGAATGCACTTATCTTGGTGTGGCATGTTAGAAGGTTGATGATAAGAGGAGTTGTGGAAACAAAGGGTGAGAACGGACATATCAGTTATCACAGGTACTCTGAAACTCGATCTTAGTTTCTTTTTCTTTCATTTAGTATGTCTTCATGAGAAATAGAGATCATAGAGGTAGATTTAGGGGAAATATAAAACAACAAAAAGAAGAAACCTCCACACAAAAAGCGATAGAAAGTGAGACTGGAATTCTGGCTGAGGAAACCATAGAACAAAACCTAGAACCAGGAAACACCATATATCAACAAACTCAAAATCCTGGTGATCTAGCCCTGGATGACACAGTTGATCCAGAGAAAATACAAGATATTATTGGGAATCCTGACTCTGTAGTTTCACAGATAACAACTGCAACTGTGGAATCAAAGGCCATAGGAACCTCAAAAGGACCAATAGGAGATAACAATTCTGACAAAAAGAATCCAGAAAGGTGGTATTTCACACCCTCACCAAAGAAAGATCGGATTGCTATACGATCTTTGGTAATACTTTTAACATGGAAGAAAGAGGGAGAGACTTACATAGGGAACTTCATATTGAAAATGAAGGAGAAGAACAAGCAGAAAATGAATTAAGACCAGAAACCACCTTTGGGTTTCCTATCTTGGATTTAGTCCAGAATGTCAATATGAAAAACATTCCACCTTCGGCACTACCAACCTTTTACGGGAAGAGTAGTGAAGACCCAGATGTCTTTATTTTTGAGTTTGACATCCTGTGCCGGAGTTATAACTATCTCCAGGACGCACATAAACTGAAATTATTTCCTGCCACCCTGAAAGATTTTGCATTACGTTGGTTCATGAGCTTAGGAGAATACAACATTAGATCTTGGGAAGATATGAAGGAATTTTTTTTGAAGAAGTACCAGGACTATTGAAGACCCAAGGATTCTCGAAATGACATTTTTAAAATGCAACAACAAGATGAAGAAAGCCTTGAGGATTTCTTAGAAAGATTTACATATACCCTTCAAAAATCTAAATATAATGATCTCCAGGATGAAGCAATCAAAACACTTTTCTTAAAAGGAGTTTCAGATGAATATATTGATACTCTCAATCTAATGGCTTCAGGAGATATTTATCAAAAAGACTTTGAAGCAATCAATGAACTTTGTAGAACTTACTCAAGAAGTAGGGGGAAAACTGCAAAAAGTGTGAGAGAACCTGTCAACAAAAATACCAAAGTACCCACATCTGGTGGAGTTACTAGAATCGAATTGGGAAACCTCTTGGAAAATTTTAAAATAGACATTTTAGGAACAATTGGCTCTCAATTAGACACTCTGAAAATTAAGAGAAAGAAGGAAGAGGAAAACCCTGTCTTAAGCATATTTTGCCCAAAATGCAGAAAAAGGCATCCTTTACGAGAATGTCCTTTGGACAATGTTTCTGTATGTGCAATATGTACTGAAAATCATAAAACAAAAGATTTCCCATCCTTACCTGGATTGCAAGCAATATTCAAGGGAGGGGAAGCTCTAGGGACTCCATCTGCACCTAAGAGACCTTGGCAACCTAGGAATTCAAATACATATCAAGAACAATCCCCACAATCTTCCAGCTATTATCCACCCTTCTCTCAACAACAACATCCATGGAACTGGCCGAATTGGCCTCTACAAAATATCCCTGCTCAACCTTGGTACCAGGGATGGAGAGATCTGAATTTTGGAAACAACCAACAACAGCCTGCGGTACCAATTCCCCAGAATCCCTGCATGCAGTATCCTCCAAATATGCATCAGTTATTGCCTGGTTTTATTCCACCTCCGTTACCACCCATTCAACAAACACCTCAGCAGCCTCATAATTCACCTCGTCCTACCATTTTTCCCACTCAACCCATTCCAAATCCTAACCACAGACCACCTCTACCACTCCATAATGCTGATTTCCAGAACTACCCAACTTACAACATAAATCCTATTTCTATACAAGAAGTACAACTGAGATCTGGAAAAATTTTAAATAAAATTCAGCCCATAACAAAAACAACACCAAAGGTAATTATCCAAGAACATGAATATGAGTCTATGGATAATTTATCAAATGGGACATCCCTGAAAGATGTTATCATTCCAAAACATAAAGAATCTGAAACACAACGTAACACGCAAACTCAGGTTTCCCAAACGCCTCCTTTTCCTGAGAGGCTGCTCATTGAAAAACCGATTGTCCAATCTGAGTTTGACATCATGAATTAACTAAGGAATGTCTGTGTTAAGATCCCATTATTACAAGAAATCAGAGATGTTCCCATCTATGCCAAAACCATCAAATAACTCTGCATTAGGAAACCAGGTCGGAAACAGAAATATCCACCCACAATACACCTAGTAGGACAGTCATCAAATTGTATTTCTGAAACACCTAAAATTGTAAAGTATGCCAACCCAGGGAACCCAATCGTTTCAGTGACTATCAACAATGTTTCTATTGGTAATAATTTAGTTGATCTAGGTGCAGCCATTAATATAATGACCATAAATACAGTGGAACTGTTACAACTCTTTCAATTCCTTCGGCCTACTCCTACAGTTCTTGAACTTGCTGACAGAACCACTATAAAACCTGCTGGAGTTCTTGATGACATCCTTGTGACTTTAGCTTCGTGGGAATATCCTGTTGAATTCATGATTATTCATTCAAAGGACCCCACAAAAGGCCATCCAATCATTCTAGGGAGACCTTGGTTGGCCACAACCAACGCTTTCATAGGATGTCGTGGTGGAGATATGTTTATCTCAAATGGTATTTCTTCACAGAAACTTACTCTTTTCCCACATGCTCGACCAGTTACATAAGAATTATGGTGGTTGAAGTGTCCCTATTATGAGAACGAGGATGAAGAATATTTATTCTCTGTTGATGAGTTCCACGCACTACAAGAGCCTACAAAGGATGACATTTTAAATCAATTTCTTTCTATGACAGAAAATGTTGAGTTCCCACAAACCTATCTTCAATATAATCAAATTTTCAGCGAAGAATTTCAAGAACGAAGTGAGTTATTTTCCTCATTTTCACCATCCATGGTTTTCACCATTTCTAAGCACTCAGGGCCACATACCATCCCAGTAGAACTTAGCCCAGGTAGATGTCTATACATCAACTCTGAATTGAGTCTCAACCAACAGGAACAATTAACAAATCTTTTGAAAGAACAGTCAGGGGATTTTGCATGGGAATACACGGATATGAGGGGAGTGCATCCTGACACCTGCATTCACCACATCTATATCCAACCAGGGATAACCCCAGTAAGACAACCACAAAGGCGTATGAATCCAATTCTAAAAGACTTTGTAAAAGAAGAATTACAGAAATTATTAAACGTTGGATTCATCTATCCAATTTCTGACAGCAAATGGGTTTCACCTCTTGTTGTGGTACCTAAGAAAGTGACAGGGAAATGGAGAATGTGTGTAGATTTTAGGGAGCTGAACAAGGCAACCCTGAAAGACTATTTTCCTTTACCCTTTATAGATCAGGTTTTGGATACCTTGGCTGGAAAGAGATATTTTTCTTTTCTCAATGGATACAGTGGATACAATCAGATTCAGATTGCTCCTGAAGACCAAGACAAAACAACATTTACGTGTCCTTGGGGCACTTACGGTTATAAAGTGCTACCTTTTGGATTATGCAATGCTCCTGCTACATTTCAGAGAGCAGTCCTTGCGGTCTTTACTGACTTAATTCATGACTGTGTGGAAGTTTACATGGACGATTTTACTGTTTATGGTAACACTTTTGAAGAAGCCTTAAGTAATCTGGAGAAAGTCTTGATTCGCTGCCAGGAATCAAATTTATCCCTTAGTCACGAAAAATGTAAAATGCTATTAACTGAGGGAATTGTGTTGGGTCATCATTTGTCTGCAGAAGGAATTAAAGTTGA
>ML781678.1:241377-253157 GCA_009831015.1 Picea engelmannii | reverse complement strand
TTTTCTTTCTCGTATTCCTCAAGATAGTACTGACATCCCAGTGAATGATAATTTCCCTGATGAACATTTGTTTGCAGTAGCTGTTAAGACCCCTTGGTTTGCAGATACAACAAATTACTTAGCTACAGGAAGATTACCAGCTCGTTTATCACCACCGCAAAAGAAAAGAATTATCCAACAGAGTGCTTACTATTATTGGGTGGGAAGTGATCTTTTCTATACGAGTCCTTATATGATCATCAGGAGATGTGTCTGGGAAGATGAGATTTCTGATATCTTTCAGGCCTGTCATGATGGGCCATGTGGGGGACATTTCTCTGATAAGAGAATGACACATAAAGTCTTACAATCAGGATACTATTGGCCGACACTGTTTAAGGATGCAACAAAATATGTGAGAAGCTGTGATAGTTGTCAAATGATGGGAAGGCCCACTGCAGCAGACGAGATGCCCTTATGACCACAGGTTGTGATTGAACCATTTGATAAATGGGCACTTGATTTTGTAGGACCAATTGCCCCAATGTCGAGAAAGAAGAAGTACATATTGGTGTGCACAGATTTTGTGACCAAGTGGGTAGAGGCAAAATCCTTATATCAAGCAACTGAGAAATCAGTGGTTGAGTTTATTTATGAAGATATCTTTACCCGCTTCGGTGTTCCACGAGAGATTGTTACCGAACAAGGTGCCCAATTTACTTCCAAATTGATGAAAGAACTCACAGATAAATATGGGATAAAACACTGTAAGTCTTCCCCATACCATCCACAAGCCAATGGGCAAGTGGAATCTACGAATAAAGTTCTAGAAGCTATTCTGACCAAGAAAATACATTTACATCATAAAGATTGGGCAGATAGACTTCCAGAGGCTTTATGGGCATACCAGATTACATGGAGAAATACCACTGGTCATGCTCCTTACGAATTGGTATTTGGCAAGCAAATTCTCCTTCCCATAGAATTTCAAATTCATACCTTCCGCCTAGCAGCAGAATTGGGGTTGAATTTGGATGAAGCATAGAAACAGAGAGTCATGCAACTAAATGAATTGGGAGAAATTAGGCAAGATGCTCTTCAAAGAACTATCCTTGTACAAAATCAACATAGCAAATGGCATGATAAATACATTAAGAAAAAGCATTTTCAACCAGGGGATTGGGCATTACTTTTCGATTCCAAATACAAAACTTTCAAAGGAAAACTTACAATAAGGTGGTTGGGACCTTATGAAGTAGAAACTGTTTTTGATAATGGTTCTGTCAGGATTAAGACCATAGATGATTCTCATAATTCCTTTGTAGTAAATGGACATCGATTAAAAGTGTATAACAGACCCTTGTCAAAAGATGATTTTCTACATGAAGTTGCCAAGCAAACATAAATAAATATAGTGGGAGAGGAGTCTTATGCTCCTGCTGATCTTTGATCATTCATGCTGTTTTAAGATTCTGTAAATAATAAACTTTTACCAGAAAATAAAAAATCAAATAAGAATTATAAAAAAAAACATTCTTTCTTTTTGGATATGTTGATATACTGTTTTCAGTTTTACATATTTCTTTGAAGCAAGTACAGAACTAAACTTCATCACTCTCCCACAACAGGTAAGAAGGTAAGGCTATTTTATTTTATGAAATTTTCTTATCAGTATAACTGACTTGTTTTGAAATGAATAAATTTTAGCTTGTTTGCTCCCTTTGACTGCTCATTAAAGTATGAAAGGGGCATTTATCAGGAAAGGATTATTCTTTACCAAACCTGGTGAATTACGATGGGAAAGAAACCCCCCTAGAGTTTTCTTTTAGCATTTTCTCAGACTCTCAAAACATGAGGAAGCAATGAGCATATACTAACTTGGGCTCATAAAATCCACAAGTAAGTGATTACTGTTTCAAAAAAATTATGTCTGCAAGATTTCTATCTGCACTCGCTTTGGATGATGTGGAATACGTTAAGGTCCACCTTCCAACAAATCTCACTCCATCGACATCAGCACCTTATCTGGAGCAGAGATTAGAGATTATTTAGTGCCCTGGACTCTGCATGCCTCAATGGCAGATGTCCTTGCTAACAACCCTGGGAATACACCAATGTCTCTTGGTTGATAGATCCTACAGGTGACTCGACACCAAGACCTTTATTTGTACCTGTTAGGATGTGCTATAGGTACCTTGAGGCCCATTGACATCACTGGTGGGTCATCTCGCATTGGTTAACGACATTCATTAATGGCCGGTAATCCGATGATTTCTTTTTGTGTTCGACTCCAGAACATTTATTCACATAAATAAGAATTTTACCATGGGTTAAAGCTTTGAAGCTGTTGAAGACATGATTTCAATTGATCTTTTTCAGAACAGAATGAAAGCCAGGTTCAGGGATAATCATCAGATAATTTGTTGTTACAAACATAAAGTATTTTTCTCAGCAGGATATTATTGGTTCAAATTTTTCTGAAGATTTCAGATTGTTTCATCAGTACCAGTCAGTACCAGCACAGAATCCATCAGCTACAGTGGTCATTAGAAATACAAGTGCAAATTACAATTTTTGTGCCCTCCAGATACAAAATTGACTTCAAAAATATCTACAGCAAGAAATGCATAACAAAGGGGACAGGTAATCTAATTCAGGTACGCTTAGTTCATGTTGATTTAATGTATTAATTTACATATTAATAGTTTGAACTGAGAATGCCTTGTTACTCCATAATGTTTCATCATAACTCATATCCTGTACCTAATAAACCAAACCACCTCGACATTTCATATCATGAAAATGCAGAACATTACCTTGGCTGAGTTCGACATGACTCGTATATGATAACACTCTGCACTCATGTACGACTGTCATCATTTCCCTACATGCTATCGATTCCCATGACAATTCAAACGTTCTCCTATGATTTTTCTCTTGACTACTTCACACATCACACTCTATATCCTTGTTTCCCTCATCTAAATTTTGCTGCTCACCTGTAGACCTTTCCTGTGATATCAAGTGAAATCATGGTGGCAAATCTCCATGAATCAGAGACATATGTAGACTTGGAGGCCCTACCGGAGTATGAAGCCACCAAAGATATTTTTCAGAAAGCAGGATGGGAACCATTTTTCAAGAAATTCGATGGATATGATGATTCAATTATGCTTCAGTTCGCTATGCGTTTTCAGGGTGGGTTCGCCAAAGTGGGTGAGCTAGAGTTCAAAGTCACAGAAAAATTTATCTCAGAAGAAATTCAACTTCCTACCACTGGTCAGAGATGGACAAAGGGCCAGCTTGTTGACAAGAAGCTCTGCACGCAGCTTCTGAAACCACAGTACCGGAAAATACAGTGGTCAGAGGGGACATCACGGTCATGGTTAGAACCAAAATGGGCTCAGCTACTAGCTATCCTCCAACATTACCTCACTTGCGAAGGATGGTATACAATCGTATTTCCCTGCCATGCCCGACTCCTGCTACATTTCAAAGGTAATCATTTGATGAATATACCCTACTTTATGTTGAAAAGTTTAAAGAAAATGGCAGAATAGGTTCGAAAGGCCAAAGATTTTCGAGGAAGTTTATTTCATTTTGGTCTTGTCAAGATATTGATTAAGTCTACATTATCCCAGAAACAAGAAACTTGGGATATGTTCGCCATAATAACCCTAGCCTCTAACAAGTTTAGAGATAAAAGTGTTAAGCTTGCTCCCCCACAGAAAAATCTGAACCTTAGGAGAAAGGGTGTTAAAACCCCGACTGAAGTTTGTGATGACCCTAAGACTTTACTAGACAGCACAATTGAAGCCAGTGCTGGAGACCCTGATACAGAACATTCATTTGATGCCCATGGGTCTGATGGAGTGGAATCCAATCATGAAGCTGTGAAGAACACTACTCCTACAGAGGCAAATGTTGAAATACCGATTTCTTCCCCAGCTGCTATGAACATTATTGATGTGGAAGAACTGGCAGAGTTGACTAACAAACCTAGGAGAAACCCTAAACGGAGATGTAAAAGCACATTGTCAGGAATGGATAACTATGTGCCCAGTTACCCACCACAGGAGAGGTTAAAAAGTGTGGATGAGCATGAGGAGGCTCCAGAGCTCTCTGAAATGACTTGGACTCTGTCCCAACTGATTCGAAAAGTTCGTAAAGTGGATCGGAAAGCTACTGGGCCCAAATAAATTGAGCAGGACGAGCCAATTCGAATGCCAATAGATACCCCTGCTCAGATTTATAAAGAGTTCACTCCTAAACTTAGTCCAGTTGACAATCCTGACCAAGTGTATGACAAGCCTACTCCTGAACTTAATCCAGTTGACAATCCTATTCAAGTATATGATGAGTTCACTACTGAACTTAGTCCAGTTGACAATCCCGATCCAGTTGACACCCATGATCAAAGTCCAGATGAATTCACTCATGCATCTAGCCCTCAAACACAACCAGGACATGATAAAACATTTGAATCCTACTGTGACATTTCCTCCAGTAAATCCTTGAGACCAATGATAGCCAGATTAGAAAGCAGGAATAACAGGTTGAAGGAGAAGCTACACGAATACACCATATTGGATCGACATATCAAAACAGAGAATGAACTCATGAAAGTTAGGCAAACTCATTTCTTGTCCAAAATTGAAAGATTAAAACAAAAGAATAAGGGTCTTTTCCACAGGAACAGGAGACTATAGAAGATTGCCAGAAAGCATATCATCATCAATCGAGTCCTCAAGAAGGAAATAAAAAACCTGAAGAAACATGAGAAGTTACAAATGTTGGTTGCAGCTGCTGCAACGCTCTGATGAATCTCAGTTTTTGACTTTTTGTTGTCTGAGGACAGGCAACGACTTCAGTTTGGGGGAATGCTAGTCTCCAGTTTTGACTATATTTTTGCCTATATTATATAAAAAAGACCTCCATTTTCATACCTAGTATCACTCCCTTCTGGCCTTGCTATGACACATTTGACATCCTTTTACAACTAAATGGGCTAATCAAGGTATTCTTACGATTCAAGTTATTTTTATGTATTTTGATACTTTAAATTAACGTTGATACTAATGTGGTATGAGTTAGGTACCGTTCCTTTGAAACAAAACTTACCAGTATCGGAACCTATCAGTACCAGGTACCAGCTCGCACCCAGTGGAGATACCAAAGAAGCTGCTAAAGATCCGCATGAAATGGCCAGAGTGGTTGACAACGGGATTTACATGATAGATTGAGTCATAACTCAATATGCTGATTCAAGGCGAGATTATAGAACTGATTTGTTAATGATTTATGATCCACACTTCTTGACACTGCGTGTCATGAAGATGTGAAGCCCGTTTTAACTGATTTTGAGTTTTAACTGGTTGTTTCCCCCATGTTCAAGAGGGACCTGTAGCTGAGGGTTTCCCTCCAGTTGGAATTTCCCCACAGTGGGAGGTATATAAGAACTTCCCATCTGAATAGTTTGTGTAGGATGAATAGTTTTTTTGGTTTTCATTAGGTTACCTACTTGACTAGAAGGGGGGAAAACAAGATACTTGTTATAGGTTCTAAGGAAACAACACTACTAGCCACCTGACTACAGGGATGTTGGCCCTCGACCAAGTTTTGGGAGAACCTTGGTCGTGTTGACCATTTTTGGGACTTCGACAAGTTGGTCAAAGACAATGCCCAGGTGAAGCAGAGATCGCGGGATCTCGCTCATTTTGCGGGATTTTTGGGTTTTAGGGTTTATGTAAAGGGTATGGGATCTCAGCCCATGGGTTCACCCATGTTTAGGCCCCTTTTTGTAATGTATAAATAAGTATCTAGGTGATGTAATTATAGGAGTTAAGAGTTACTAGTCATTGATCGGATTAGTGTTTGGCTAGTTGGCTTTGTGCAAGAATGTGTTGAATCTTGCAGAGCTAAGTGCAAGTGTTTGGTAAGTGCTTTTTACATAGACTGTGTAAGGATTTGTGCTATGAACTAATCCCGAGGAAGGTGGATCTAGTGCATTGTGCACAGATCACCTGTCCAGTGTGGAGTAAGATCTGTGGCTCTGTTCCTATAAGAAGATTGAAGTTGACTAATAAATAAGAAGAAGAGTTGGTGGACGTAGGCCCACACGCAGGTGAACCACACATATCCTATGTTGATGTGCTTTGTGCAATGTTATTCATGGTGTTTATGTTTATGTTTGCTTAGTGCACTAATCTTGATGTATGATAGATAGATCTATGAATTCTTAGTGCTTTATGATGTGAATGAATGTTAGATATGAACTGATGATAAGTGCTTAGTGGTGTTGATCTGTTTATCACAACGTTGTTATGTATTTAGGGTTAATCTGTGAAGTGAATAAGAATCATAAATTAATGAAATTTAATGGCTAAGTGCTCTGTTAAGAATTGTGATCACAAATCTATGTCCCAGATAGGTTATAGACACTTGAGTCATGCAACCCCCCCTACCTCTACCTCAGGTGAGACTTCATATGCTTCATAGGTGTTGCCAAGAGGGCCAGTAGTTAGGGTTTTTTTGGTGTGTTGTTGAAGCTTTGAACCTTGGGTCTACCCTTGTGTGCCAACAAATGGTTCTGTTGATGGGACCAAAACTATGATTGTTGGGAACTGAAGAAAAGAAAAATCTTTATGCGTAGACCTGTCGTTGTAGTGCACATTATTCTACTTGAATTGTGAAGTTCGTTGCTAAAAGGGAAGTCCGATCTGAATAAAAGAGGTAAGATCTTAAATATTTGTGCTCTGATAAAGGTAAGATAAGTGGAAATTTTTTCTTCAAAAGTATGAATCTAGGTATGTTTGATAGATTTGGTCCTAGTCTGAAAACTAGGGCACAACTAGAAGAAAGAAGATTTGATATGAATACATTTGATAGAAATAGTGAAAGATATGTTATTCCTATGCATAGAAAGAATTTTTGGACTAACAAGTGGATACAGAATCCTAGAAAGAATTTGTGTAGATTGCAGGTCCATCACTGTGATCCCAGTGGGAAGTATAGAAATGGTTGGGGTTCGTTCAAAAGAAAGAGAGGATTGAAATTATGTTATAGCTGCAGAAGACCTGGACATCTTGCCGAGGAATGCCCTGGTGTAGGTCCTACTTGTCTTTGTTGTAAAGCTATGGATCATGAGGTTTTGGATTGCCCTAGAACATGATACAAGAAAACTATGAAGAAGGTCAAGAAACTAGGGATATGTTAGAAAACCAGAAAGAATCAGAATCCATGTTATTACAGTTGAAAGAAACATTGAATGATCACAGAAAAATCAGTCTACCAAAGATCTTAAAAGAGAAGAAGTGCATAGAAAAAAGAATAGGAGACTTTGACAAAGACTGTGTGATAGATGAGGTAACACAGGTGAACCTTATGCCAGAAAGTACTTGGGAAATTTTGGGAAAGCCTGCTATGATTCCTTCATTGGGAAGGATAGGATTGTTGAAAGGAAAGATGATAACCCTATGTGGAAGACTTACTCATGTACCTACTATTTCTCATGGAACATCGAACGAAGAAGAACTGGAAGTCATTAGGTTTGTTGAGAACAACACCCCTTTTTTTCTTTTGTTAGGAAGGACCTAGATTGAGAAAGATTAGATCCGAAGGAAATATGAGGAGGCAGTCACAAAACAAAAAAAGAAATAATTAAAGGACTTCATGGCTAGAAAATTAGAGTGACTAATACAAGAACAAGAGGACAAATCAAAGCAATAGAAAGAAAGAGAGTTAGTTGTCAAAGTTGAAAGAACGCAAGAAAGCTTAAAGAACCTATCCATGCAGAAGAAAAGAGAATCCACCCCAGAAATAGTAAGAAAAGAGGTATTACACTCGAACCGTTTGAAAGACACTCAACGGTGCGAAGTTACTACACTAAGGGAAGATAAGAATGAGAATGGGAAGAGGAACCCATAAACTCAGATCATAGGAAAGAAGGCAAGAAATCTCAGTAAGAAGAAGGCAAAGTTAGAAAGACTGCAGGAAGTTCCAGAGAAGACTTCGCAGAAGGCAGGCTTGCAGAACTTGAACCTCGTCAGAATATCAAAACAAAGCAGAATGACACTTCGCCATGGAAAATCTATATGACCATTGGAGGCGCCCCGACCGTTATAATGACACGCCAGAATGGTTAGAAACACAAATATTGTCAAAAAATATCGCCATTGGACCTTTGTGACCGCCCCATAATGGATGGATTGAGGTATTCCTTCCCGATGGAGGAATCTGTTATGACATTGTCTATTTATTTCGTTGAATGTTGCATCATGATCACTTTCGCAAACTGAGATATTTGAGCTAATAGATAAGTGATCACACACCGTGTTGTTCTGTCTAGACTTCACCATTGACTCGATTACCTTGAGTATCTATTTTCCTACCCGAGTTATTTGAACATGAGTGTGTATGTTGGATGAATGTAGCGCAATAGAGAAGTCTGTGGAGGAGATATTAATAGACCTTATGAATGCAAAATTCATGTCCGCAGAAGTACATGCCTCATCGATGGGAGGATTGCAAACATCCCCCTCGACCGGACATCGATCTGGGCCATCCCGAACCACGATGGAGAAAAGAAGCAAGCACTGTGACGATCTGATGAATGAAAATCAGATCCCATCGGTCTTTCCTGACTACATCCCGCCCTTGGTTGGCATGGTTTGTCATGACAACATCCCGAGGGATTTCGAGTACACACTCATCACTACGTACCTCCCGAAAGGGATACGCATAGTAGGACTGCAGTTGGGACTGATCCCAGACCTCAAGATAAGTGATTTCAACCTTGGCGATAGAAAGAATTATGCGATGCTCAGATCGCATCACTACCTGACAAAGACAACTGGGAAGAAACCTAAGATATTTCCCCAGTCATGGATCAAGGAGATCGTGAGATCAACTATCTTAAATTTGATGAAGAACCCGCACTTCAACAGGCATTAGGAGGTTAACGTGTACGTTAAGATTCTCCTGTCGTGCTACCATGGCGGGTATCTATGGTTGGACAGATGCATCACTGTGGATCTGACGTTGATCCAGCAGATCACCGGACTAATCATGCAAGGATCAGATCCACATCAGTTTTATCCAAGGAAGGTTGCAGATCGCTCCCTGGCACAACGTATAAAGGAAACCTATGGTGATGTGGAGAAGGGGAAGCGAGGTTACAAGGTAGCCTCCATCCAAGATGGTGCAGTACACCTAGCTTATCAATTGATCGCTGGAAAGATCGTCAGGAAGAACCGACCGACACAAGTCACAGGGTTCGTATTCGACCTCGTAGGGAAGTGCGTTGAGGGCATGCATATGAACTAGGTGAGCTACCTCATCAATGAGTTGGAGAAGGACTATCGTGAAGCGCATGACCAACGTTATGAATTCCACTTTAGTTGGTTGTTGACATTAATAGAATTTGTTGCTTGGGAGATGCTAGAGGGAGCGACATTCCCTGAAGTTGAGCCATCAGAACCATTGGCCGCGAGATTCACCACTTTGTAGTATTCAAGCGACATGGCGAAGCAGTGGCAATCAAATGTGGTGTTCCACACCTACTACTTATAGCTCATGAGGGTCATTGAATCCTTCCCTCGGATGACATTGAATACACTCCATCGGTTCAGGCCACTCGCGAAGTTTTGGGCAGACTGACACTTCATATATATCACCGTGTATGGGGACAAAATCAAGGAGTTGCAGTATTACTACAAATTGACTAAGGAGGATATGGAGGAGATAACCAAGGAATGGCATGCAAAATTCCTTGTACCAGTTGAGTATATAGAGCTTTCTGACCCTGACATCATCGGAAGCCCTTTGGTCATCCAGATCGAGTATGAAGGACCAAGTAGCGCAAATAAGAAGAAGAAAAAGGAGGATTTGGAGGACATTGACAGTGAATAAAAAGACAACGCACCAGAGGGAACTACGTTTGATTCACCTGCAGGAGGAGGAGGCGATGAAGTAAACCAAGAGGAGGAAGGCGAAGAAGACAAGCAAGAAAAGGGAAAAGTAACACTGTTGTAATGTCCCCCACCTCTTAGAGAGGTGATGAGGAGACTCAGTGGCCTGGGCACCCCCACTAGGTCATAGTCTCAAACTGAGGGGGGGAAAAGTCAAGAAGTTAAATGTTATATTTTTAAGTTGACTTAAGAAAGGAAAAGGATAAAGGAGTAAAAGATAACTCAATATAAGAATAGAAGATTAACCCTAGGAGTTAACCTAACTCAATAGAGAATTAGAAGGAAAAGTATAAGTAAGAGGCTGGGGTGCACCTATTATTCATTCTGGTTTTGGATTAGCATTTTCTATTGCTCTTGAGCATTCAGTTTGGGGGTTTTTCTGTACAAACCCTTGTGAGCAACTCAGTGGTGAAATATCCACTCACCTTGTTCCATAGCTTAGTCTCAAGGATGAAAGACTCCTCCACACCATTCTAGTCTCAGGGCCAACTTATCGAGGGAGGTTCGATCCAGCTTATCCTGAGGGCCTGGGGCCATTCCGACAGTTGGTTTTTGTTTGCAGGGGCATGACCATCAATTTGATGGTTTTTCTGGAGGGTTATCATCATTATACAATTGTCTGCAGATTGGGACATCGTGGAGCCATAGGGGACGTCCTGTGATTAAGTAAAACTCAGATCTAGGGAGATCTGCTTGAGATCTTAGCCCAAAGCTTCTCCCACGGGATTCTCATAGCCCAATATATTTTCTTGGAGAGGTTCAGAGCATTTGGAGACCTCCTTCATCAGGGCCAAACCAGCTAGGGTTTCAATCATCCAGTGGGGCACACCATTCAGTGGAGAATTCATATCTACGGAGTTTGAGAGTGGATTTGGGAATTTTGACATTTGGGTTTTCCTTACATTTGCCCGATATATCATTTGGCATATTTCTCGGGATGATTGGACACTTTTGGTACCAGGGAAGAATTATTCAGGGCTTCAACATTCTAGCAGGACGTGGCACTTTCCATCTTGGAGGTTGATCTGCTTGATTTAGTCTTCATTGTATATCCAACCTTTGGAGGCTTATTTTGTATTGTCGGGAGCATTTTGTAACAGCTCATATCTATTGCTTTTACGGCCATCTGAGGTTTATGCCAGATCGGCCATCTATTGTATTGATCTTACATTGCTCATAATAAAAAGGTCAAATCTTTGCTTGTGCTTCTACATCTTGAATATATTGTGATCTCCATGTGTTGATGAATCTTGTATGCACTTAATAACTCAATAAATTAGTAGTAGTTAGTGATTCCAAGAAAGAATTTGGCTAGGGATCATTACAGTGGTATCAGAGCCTCGATCCTCCAAACCTGTGGAGAGATCGGTGCATGCAGAAGTACAGGGGAATTGTTATGGATCCGAGGAAGAAAAACAACAGTGAAACAGAGGCAGAAATGGAAGGGTTAGGAGATGACCATGAGCCTCAGGGCTTGGCTCTCTTAGTAGCCGAATTTGGTAAGTTCCATCAAAACATGAACCACACAGAAAGCACATTGGTCCGACAGTTGGATGAGTATCAGGAAACCAACAGAAGGGGACAGGCTAAAATCTCTGAAACCTTGAAGAAAGATGATGAGAATCTACAAAAAATGAACGAGAACCAAACCAGGATAACTGACCTTCTGATGCAAGTAACCCATCGAGGAAAAGATCCTGATACGTATGGGAATAAGGAGGCTGGAGGGTCCGGTGGAACCCATGAGGAAGTCAGATATAACCCAGAGAAAGCACCGAGATCTGAAGGAAGTCTTGGAGGTGGCACGTTCCATGGGAAGATGGGTAGCAGGAC
>ML781678.1:193365-237617 GCA_009831015.1 Picea engelmannii | reverse complement strand
TTGGCATGTCACCCTTCAGAGATTTATATAGCTATGATCCTTTATCATTTGTGGAGATTGCATTTGGTGACAGCAGGGCTCCGATGGTACAAGATTGGATACAGCAGAGCCAAGACATTCTTAGGGAATTGAAGGATCATTTACAGAGGGCACAAAACCAGCAAAAGGTCCAAGCAGACAAGCACAGAGTTGATCGTACCTTTGAAGTTGGCGATTTAGTCTATTTGAAGTTACAACCATACATGCAGGCCACGTTTCTTTGGACCTTACAGAGTTAGCAAGAGGATAGGGGAAGTAGCTTATGAGCTGGAGCTTCCACAAGGTAGAAAAATTCACAACGTTTTCCATGTCTCGTGCCTTAAAAAATCCCTCGGTCAACACGTCAGGCCTATTGAGGCATTGCCTCCCATGGATGAGGAGGGACAACTTGTTTTGATTCCACAGGAGGTGTTAGAAGTCAAAGAGAAGAGGCTCTGAAACCGAAGCATCAAGGAGTATCTGATCAGGTGGAAGGATTTACCCATTGAGGATGCCACTTGGGAGCAGGAGCATGTGGTTAGAGAAGCAGGTTTGGAATTGCTTGAGGACAAGCAATTTCAAGCAGGGGAGACTGTAATGTCCCCCACCTCTTAGAGAGGTGATGAGGAGACTCAGTGGCCTGGGCAACCCCACTAGGTCATAGTCTCACACTGAGGGGGGGAAAAGTCAAGAAGTTAAAAGTTATATTTTTAAGTTGACTTAAGAAAGGAAAAGGATAAAGGAGTAAAAGATAACTTAACATAAGAATATAAGATTAACCCTGGGAGTTAGCTTAACTCAACAGAGAATTAGAAGGAAAAGTATAAGTAAGAGGCTGGGGTGCACCTATTATTCATTATGGCTTTGGATTAGCATTTGCTATTGCTCTTGAGCATTCAGTTTGGGGGTTTTTCTGTACAAACCCTTGTGAGCAACTCAGTGGTGAAATATCCACTCACCTTGTTCCACAACTTGGTCTCGGGGATGAAAGACTCCTCCACACCATTCTAGTCTCAAAGCCATCTTATCGAGGGAGGTTTGATCCAGCTTATCCTGAGGGCCTAGGGACATTCCGACAGTTGGGTTTTGTTTGCAGGGGCAGGACCATCAGTTTGAGGGTTTTTCTGGAGGGTTATCATCATTCTACATTTGTCTGCAGATTGGGACGTCGTGGAGCCATAGGGGACGTCCTGTGATTTTGTAAAACTCAGATCTAGGGAGATCTGCTTGATATCTAAGCCCGAAGCTTCTCCCACGGGATTCTCATAGCCCGATGTATATTCTTGGAGAGTTTCAGAGCATTTGGAGACCTTCTCCATCAGGGCCAAACCAGCTAGGGTTTCAGTCATCCAGTAGGGCACACCATTCAGTGGAGAATTCAGATCTACGGAGTTTGAGAGTGGATTTGGGAATTTGGACATCTGGGTTTTCCTTACAGTTGCTCGATCTATCATTTTTCATATTTCTCGGGATGATTGGACACTTTTGGTAGCAGGGCAAAATTATTCAGGGCTTCAACATTCTAGCAGGACGTGGCACTTTCCATCTTGGAGGTTGATCTTCTTGATTTAGTCTTCATTGTATATCCAGCCTTTGGAGGCTTATTTTGTATTTTCGGGAGCATTTTGTAGCAGCTCATATCTATTGCTTGTACGGCCATCTGAGGTTTATTCCAGATCGTCCATCTATTGTATTGATCTTACATTGCTCATAATAAAAGGGTCAGATCTTTTCTTGTGCTTCTACATCTTGAATATATTGTGATCTCCATGTGTTGATGAATCTTGTATGCACTTAATAACTCAATAAATTAGAAGTAGTTAGTGATTCCAAGAAATAATTTGGCTTGGGATCATTACAACTGCCAAAGGATCCCCTTACATAGGTTGAGAAGTCAAAGAAAAGGAAGGGTTCCCCCTATAAACCCTCAATGCCGAAGAAATCCTGAGCCACTAAGCCTCAATCACAGAACGTGCTCACGGTGGATGATACCGAACTCATCATCATCACTATAGAAAATTCCTTAGAGGACATCCTGCGGAGACGTGAAGCCAAGCAAGAAATAATGTATGACAAGATCGAGAAGGAACTGAAATACATCCAACAAGCTCTCTAGTCAAGTCGTCTAGTGTCCACTGCACCACCTTCAATAGAGAATGTAGAATTGGGGGATGAGCCTACCCAACTACACAAACTAGAAGATGTAACAGAGACTCGACTTCATCGAGTCTAGGAAGAAAAGGAGTAGGCCATAGAGTCCTTGAGGAAAGAAAAGGAGGATTCCTTTGAGAAACTTCAGGTTGTGCAACAATAAAATATGACCTTCGGGCGAAGTTCGAAGAGGACAAAGAGAAAATCCAGAAAGAGAAATACCAGCTACTCGAGGAGTAGACTGTGGTGAGAGAGGCAGTGACTAGAGCACTTCACTTAGTGCTAGTCTTGGCATAGATGGAAGAATAAACAACTGAGATCCAAGTGGGGAATCTCGCTGAGGCTATTCAACAGCTCCAAGCAAGAGTAGAAAAGCTAGAACTTCAAGTAGTGCCTAGCACTCCGTAGGAATTACGAGATCAAAGGGAAGAAACTGCCAGGAGCGCAGTAGAAAGAATTAGGGCATTGGCTGCTGAATGAAAGAAAATCAGTAACCAAAGTGCGCAGACCTACGAGCGCCTTGCAGAATACCTAGAACTAAGAGAATTGGAGGCACAACTCCAGGAGGTGAAGCAACAAGCATCAACAGTGCAAGTGCAAGTGAATATTCTTACTGCAATGGAAAAGATGAAGAGGTCGCAAGATTAACGCCCAGTTCAACAGAAGGTCACGACCACCTAGAGCAGAGTTATGGAGGTGACACAACGACTCCAGCCGGTGTAGGACGAAGCCTACACTCTCTTTGACGAGATCAGAGGCTCACAGTTGGAACAGGTGGTCATTGTTGAGGAAAATATATGAAATGATCTTTGTAATATACTAGATATAAAAAGTATGCAAAACAGAAATAAAATGCTAGAAATGGCAGAATAACAACAATATAACCAGAATAATCACCACAATAACACTAAAATGATATAAGAATAACAACATAAATAACACTTTGATTCTGAGAGCAATGTTCACCGGCCTCTTCGAGGGGGCAACCTCTAGTCGAGCAAAGCTCTATTAAAATAATATCTAAGCTAGGGTTCTCATACCCTCGACTCCTATTTATACTAAATATGTCTATCAAAAGAAGAATCTAGAGGAAGATCTTTCTAGAAGCGAAAGCTTCTATTAGGTCTTCTTACATTCGACTTATTCTATTGTATTTCAAGGCCTTATTAATATTGACCTTTATTACATCCGAATATATTGTTCTACCTATGTGCGGGTTAGGACCCTAACATGTCCTCCCCTTTAAAAACAACCTTGTCCTCAAGGCTTGAGATGTGGAAATTGTTGCAGAATGGTAGTTGGTTCCCACGTGGCATATGTTGTAGTTGTATCTTTCCACTGGATTAACACTTCCTTGATGGTTCTCTGATGCAAGTGATGCTCATGCTGGTCCAAAATGGCTTGTGGTTGTAGCCAAATGGATCCTTCTTTGGCTAACTCGGGAAGGTTGGTTTGAATTTGGCACTTAGTTTCGATCACCTTCTTTAATAAGGAAACATGAAAAAGCATGATGTAGCTTCGAATGAATGGACAAAGATAACTGATAGGCCTCCTATCCCACACGCTAGAGAATTGAATAAGGACCATAAAATTTGGGCTCTAGCTTCTGACAATGCTCAGCCTTGAGGGAATTCTGCTTGTAAGGTTGCAGGCGAAGAAACACCTGATCCCCTTCTTCAAATTGACGTTCAGAGCGACCTTGATCTGCTTGTTGTTTCATGCGATTTTGTGCCATGACCAAATTATCTTTGAGGGTATGGAGAAAAGCCTCTCGAACTGTAAGTGTTTGGTCAACCACCTGGACCTTTGAGACACCAGGTAAGTATGAGAGAACTGAAGGTGGATTCTATCCATATACCGCTTCAAAAGGTGTCATGCGTGTAGTTGTATGGTATGAAGTGTTGTACCAACATTCATTTAGGGGTAACCATTGAGCCCACTGATTTTTCTTTTTTGAGGCAAAACACCTCAAATATGTTTTCAAACACTTGTTGACAACTTTTGCTTGACCATCAGTCTGGGGATGATAAGTTGTACTGAGATGAAATTGGGTGCCTTGTAGCTTGAACAATTATTGCCAAAAATTGCTTGTGAAAGTTGGGTCGCGATAAAAAACAATAGAGTGTGGCATGCCATGAAGCTTGAAGACCTGATCCATGAAAATTGGAGCCACCGTGGATGTTGTAAATGGGTGTTGAAGAGCGTAGAAATGAGGATACTTGGAAAGGCAATCAACAACCACCATGATGACTGATTTATTTCTCGATTTGGGTAAGCATGTAATAAAATCCATATAGATGTCCTTCCAAATAGTAGGTGGAATCGGGAGTGGTTGTAGTGTGTGTATGAATCCCTCAACCGCGGGTTTATGCGCGTAACGAAAGATCTATGTGGCTTAAAGACTACCCTGAAAAAAAAATTACCCACAATTTTTGCCAAGGAAAGTGCTTTGATACCACTTGTAATATACCAGATATAAAAAGTATCCAGAACAAAAATAAAATGCTAGAAATGGCAGAATAACAGTAATATAACCAGAATAATCACCACAATAACACTAAAATGATATAAGAATAACAACAAAAATAACACTTTGATTCTGAGAGAAACCTCCAGTCGAGCAAACCTCTATTACAATAATATCCAAGCTAGGGTTCTCATACCCCCGACTCCTATTTATACTAAATATGTCTATCAAAAGAAGCATCTAGAGGAAGATCCTTCTAGAAGCAGAAGCTTCTATTAGGTATTCTTACATTCAACTTATTCTATTTTATTGCAAGGCCTTATTAATATCGACCTTTATAACATCCAAATATATTGTTCTACCTATGTGCGGGTTAGGACCCTAACAATCTTACTCAAGCATTTTTAGACTTTAATTAGATAAAGAAAAGTAGATAGGAATATCACCCTATGTTTATAGCCAAAAAAATAACATCCTAACTCACAAGTATTAATTACGAGTGCTCAGGCTAGTCTTTTATCAACAAAAAGCTTGCTGGAAATTCACCTTTTATGTAATTTTTTGAATACAATATTTGTTGAAATAAATGTAAGAACAAAAGTAAAGACACCAAGATGATAATCAAGACATTTGAGACATAAAGCAATCCTTTATTTCATTCCAATTTACCAAAGATTCATTTTATTTACAAAATCTCATACATAAATCTTGGACCAAAGTCAAACTTAGACATCCCTGATGGAACATACAAAAGGACCTCTGACATAAAACCAAAACTAAACTCTAAAAGATGGATCAGATTGCCACAGATTTATGCCCACTCGACTATGCACAATAGCCTTTATCAGTCATGCAAATTAATTCACAAACAAACAAGTCTACACAGACTATCAAAGATTGATCAATGCCTCTGAAAAAACAAGTGTCTGAATGATTTGATTCAACCCTGAATATTGTTGTCTACAATAAGACCCTGCTATCACAAAAGAGAATTAGGCTATGATGAATATATGAATGAATGAAAACTGAACTATCTCAACATAAACTCAAAGAGAAAACCTTAGCATGCTTCTGCTTCTATCCCTCCCCTTATTCCTCCCTTTATTTTCGCTTTTAACAAATTAGAATTGGTTGAAGTAGTTGAACCAACTCATTAGTTAAGTTAATTAAAAGATTCAACTAACTTTAGTTAGGGGAAAGAGTCATAATTATAATAAGGGTCATAATTAAATAATAACTAGTAGGTGGGACCCCTTGTGACTCCCTTTAGTTCATAACAATCATAATGTAACCATTAGTTAAGCAAAACACACCTCCTTGTGTCTCCCATCAACATATTCACTTTTGGCAATTTTAGCTCATGAAATTTAAAATTATTTCAAAAATAATACTCATATATCCAAAATAAAACATGTTGTCCAAAGATCCCTGAAGTCAACTGTCATAAAACAATAGATAAAATAAAACTCAAAAGTCATATTTTCCAGTTGTGAGGCCATCTTTCTTTTGCTAATGCTATCATCTTTAATCCTTCTCTTTTACATAAGCATAATAGGCCTCTATTTTTAACCTTTTACTTGAATATCTCATCCCTGCATGCGTGATTGATTAGAAATGTTCTTTTAATTAACCATACATGACAACTCTTTTAAAATATGAAATGGATTTTGGCTCAACAATATATCAGACTCATGCAATCGAATCCATACAAATTGTTTTACCATTTGTCAATGAGCAGGGGGTGAAAAAGGGTTCTGGGATATGTGAGGGGTTTGTATTGAGAGAAAACATGATTCCATGAGGGGAAAAAGAACACGATTACTTCTCAATGACAACAACAATCAACTGTAAGTAACCCAATAAAACGTCATTGTAATCCACGCAAGACATTGCCACTTCCAACTACTTTAACACTGAAATTATCTTGACCATAATTAATCTCAGAACAAGAAGTGGAAACATGAATATGGGAGGTGACGGGGTTTGTAATTAGTGAAAAATGAAATAATGGAAGGGACGAAAGACGATTACTGTTCATAATCAAATATCCAACACAATGCCATCACAAGAGAGTATGCATTCCACACAATCCGTAAAGAGGATTTTGTTCCATTCTCTGCATCTAATAATAATTTCCAAATAGTATCCTTTCCACTCTGTTAACCATCGAAATCAACCACTACCCATACATTGCTTGAATCAACAAATATACTCAAATTAACGTTTCCAGAATTCACAATGAAGTCACATAATTACTGGAATTGGGCATGTTATCAAATGTTCTAATATTCATTAAACATATATATAGTCAGTAAACCCGATAATCTAGGTTAAATTGAAAATTCCGAATTGATATTTAAACATATAATCAGCAACCACCATTTAGATACAAGCTATACACAGGGTAACTCAACCAGGCAATGTAATTCAACCACTGTAAATAAAAAAAACTATTCAATGTGACTTAAAAGGTTGGGCCATCCATCCCACATGACGAGGTCTTTGACATCATGCCCTTTCTTAACAAATAGTTGATTGCAACAAATAAAAACGCATAAAACTCTGTGAAACACAAGCTATCCATGTTATACACAATGCGTTGTCACCAAAACATTACGATGCAATATCTCCATTTAATAAAATCAAACACATAGTCATAGTAGTAACTCAATCCATCGTGATGAGTCCTTAATAACACATTATTACTTTGATTTAAACCAACTGTATCCAACCATGTTGTGCAAACTTAGGTTTATACAATTAAACAATCATAAGGATACAATGGTTATAGTTTCTACATTCATCTAGTTCCATAATCATTCGGCCCAAAAGAAAACCACAGTTACCATGACCATTTTTTCATTGTGCAAAAAACCATACACACACATTAATCCGAATTGGGGTAGCGACCCTCTCCATTAACCAATACTAAGTTATTAATCATAAGGAGAGTGCTTGTGTGATTTGAGTGAAGCCAATAACAATGCAGAGTTTGTCACAATTATCACAGAGGAAGTAACTAAATGCCAAACCAAAATGACTACCATATGACCAATTGGGTGAGTTTGTAATCGAATTAATTGACCAAACATTCAATCCACAATAACCCATAGTAACCTGACAGGCTCGACAGTCTTCTCTATAAAACCCTCAGACTGGAGGGTTAAGGGTTTGCTCGGTAGCCATCACAGGAGGAACAAAGTCAACTTCTCGTAATAGTGAAAATTTCGAGACCAAAGGTGTACACACAAAGAGGGCTATGATTCATTTGTGGACAAGAAACAATTCCATGACAGGGGCCATAACAGGAGATGAGGCTTTAACTTGGTGTGGCAATGTTATTTCCACGCAGGGTATAACCCTCGTGCCCTTCGATCAAACAACTACCACACAGAGGTGAAGACATGGTCGAGTAAGAATAGGAAACCCACTTCGTGACCCCTATTGGTGAAATCAATCAATTTCCCCCATGTACAATGCATGGTGACATGAATGATTCAGACATTAAACCCCATAAAAACCCACAGACTGGATACAGTAACGCGGAAGCATGAAGATCGCCCACCAAGACCAACAAGGATATTCTAAGTAAACCAGCATAGATCTGTTGTGAATGCTAATGCCCCAGGATAACTAGTAATGCTATGACTTCAACATAATTTCAAAGAGAATCATCAATGTTTCATTCACAATCACCATTTACACAGTTGCAATACTTAAGGAAAGCACAACTAATATAATTGAGCCAATATCCATTTCATAATGAGAGTAGACTCATGAAGGGCCAAAAAAAAGAAAATACATGTAAGCAAATGTCTTAAAACACAAGTCGGCCGAGTGGTTCCTCCTTGCTGAGAAATCAGAGCATAACCACAACAGTAATGTTTGGAAGATAGCATGACTAGGGTGGCGTCCAACGGTAGGGGTAAGACGATGTGCAATAAATGCACATTACTTACCTACTTCAAGTTCATTCAATTCTTAGTACGTGCCAGCTACCCAATTAAACAAATCACCTACCTTGAGCCAACAACCTTTAATTTCCAAGAGTGCCACCCGTATCATCATATTACCATCTCTATTATGCAAGAATGCATACCAACTATGCTATATACAACCTTGATAACTCCGAAGGCTACCCTATGTTAGCTAGGATTTTCCACAATCGTTTCCAATGCATATAGTATAGT
Organism: Picea engelmannii; assembly: GCA_009831015.1. Classification (NCBI taxonomy): domain Eukaryota; kingdom Viridiplantae; phylum Streptophyta; class Pinopsida; order Pinales; family Pinaceae; genus Picea; species Picea engelmannii. The sequence goes on along the minus strand of ML781678.1, from coordinate 228,791 downwards.
ATGTTGGCATAGGACAATTTCTTCTTTTAGTTTCTTTTCATTTGTTTTCATGTAGTATAGTAAAATTTCCGAATTAGATCCCATTTATTATAGTATTTTTCGCTTCTCTCAAAACTGTCCTTCATGCAATTTCACTAACATGCTTGTTGTGAAGGTGCAATAAGAACATAATAGCATAGGTTGTAGTAACATAAGGAATCGACACCTCATAAGCTAAAATCATAACCAATAACAACAATATCTCATCAACCATGTAAGTCATGTCGCATATCATCACAACTTCAAAATTGAACAGATCTAATCTTCAATAGTTCAAGGGGGTCCCACCTACTAGTATTATTTAGTTTTTTATAATAATAGGCTTTAGAAACACTTTGCGGGAAAAACTTCGTTGACAATTTTAATTGTCAACAATCGGCACAGTGGAACAACGCCTAGAAGGGTCTGTCACCGAGAAAGTCATTCAGGAGTTTTCCGAGCAGGAGGCTTTAGCGAAGCAACAAGTTGAGGCAGCTCAAGCTAAGCTCGAGGCCTTCGAAGCAGTGTTGCCTAGATCGAAGTGATTCGAGACGAGTCACAGGTGAGTGTTGCGGGCTTGTTGGCCCTTCACCAAGTTTTGGGATAACCTTGGTCATGTTGACCATTTTTGGGACTTCGACAGGCTGGTCAAAGACAACGCCCAGGTGAAGCGGATATCGTGAGCTCTCACTCATTTTGTGGGCTTTTTGGGTTTTAGGGTTTATGTAACGGGTATGGGATGTCGGCCCATGGGTTCACCCATTTTTAGGCCCCTTTTTGTAATGTATAAATAAGTAGCTAGGTGATGTAAGTAGAGGATTTTAGGGTTACTTGTCATTGATAGGATCAATGCTTGGCTAGTTGTTTTTGTGCAATAATGTGTTGAAGCTTGCAGAGCTAATTGCGAGTGTTTTGTAAGTGCTTTGTGCGCAGATTGTATAAGGCTTTGTGCTATGACCTGATCATGAGGAAGGTGGATCTAGTGCATTGTGTGCAGATCACCTGTCCAGTGCGGAGTAAGATCTATGGCTCTGTTCCTGTAAGAATATTGAAGAAAACTAATAAAGAAGAAGAAGAGTTGGTGGACGTAGCCCCACACTGGGGTGAACCATGTATATCCTGTGTTGATATGCTTTGTGCAATGTTATTCATGGTGTTTATGTTTATGTTTTCTTAGTGCATTGATCTTGATGCATGATAGATAGATCTATGAATGCTTATTTATTTATGATGTGAATGAATGTTAGATCTGAATTGATGTTAAGTGCTTAGTGGTGTTGATATGTTTATCACAACGATGTTTTGTATTTAGGGTTAATCTGCGAAGTGAATAAGAATCATAAATTAATTAAAGTTATTGGCTAAGTGCTCTGTTAAGCATTTTGATCACATATCTATGTCCCAGCTAGGTTGTAGACACTTGAGTCCTGCAACCCCCCCTACCTCTACCTCGGGTGAGACTTCATCTGCTTCGCAGGTGTTGCTGAAAGGGCCCGTAGCTAGGGTTTTGTTGGTGTGTTGTTGAAGCGTTGAACCCTGGGTCTTCCCCTATGTGCCAACAACAGAAAATGTATAGAACATCCAAGCAAAGAGCTTGGTGTGAACATATATGCAACCAAGGTGGCGGGAATAGAACTTGATCCATGTGTGAAAGGACTTGTGTTTGTGAGTGGTTGTGATGGGTAAACCTGGGTTAACGATATTCCCCACAAAGGAGAAGTGTTAGTAGTGGTGATGTGTGCCAGGGAAGCTATCTCGAGATCAAGTGGGGGTATCACCAATCCATCTGTATATTTATTTGTTTTTACATCCATTCCAGAAGATCGCCTATTGTACATATCGAGTGGTAAGAAGAAAAATAATCAATAAATCTTGTTGAAGGAAGCTCAACAACTAGTGGGTTATAAGGAAGAGTAAAAGGGGGATTTGCAAGAGGGATAGAGCCTTCCTCGATTATTTTGAATGCCCCTTTAGGATGGTCACTTGGGAGAGCTACGCTCCCAATTTTAGAAGCAACCTGTTACTTAATAGTTCCTTCATTTGAAAGGTTGTGTGGAAAATCATGTTCTTCAGGCTCCAAACCTTGCATTCTTTGAGATCTGCAGAGACCTTGGTCAACCACGGTGAAAGTGTAATAGAAATAACTATCCCTAAGGCCAACTACGAATGTCAAAAGAAAACACCTCTAATAAATCTAAACGTAATCAACCAAGCAAATAGTAAGTGAAAGGATCTTCCAAATATGGGATATCAAGTCGTCAACGAAGATATGAGAAATAGTTACAATAATCCTCGGAAAACAGTTCCCCAAGGTGCAAGTAAGAGCCCACAGGAAAATACCCTCCTTTTTTGTTGAAGCTAAGATTAAACATCTATCATAGGTACCACAAGGAATCTACCTTGTAGTCACCTATGTGTAATCCTAGAAGAGGTTACTATGTCTACCAATTCACAATGAATGGTCAGAGTGGGTACAATCGACATTCAAGAATAAAAAATGGGCATGGGAATGTCGGATACAAATCAAAGACCCAAAAACTAATAAGAAGTGGTGTCACCACAAGGACTTTCCACACTTCAAAGCTCCAAACTTGCAATAGTCCCTCTAGGAAAACAGAGGAGGGGAAATCTCAATTGATCACTTCACTTGACCTCGGGTTTGAATCCTATGTGAGAGGAGATTTCCCGACTATCGTTAATTGCTACTATTGGATTTTTACTCTCTCTAGTATTCTACTGTCTCATTTAATAGCCTTGTATAGTTTACTCACTTCACCCTAATTCAAAGGCCTTATCCTTATACTAATGTTGGTGTGCTATAAAACAAAATATGTCTAATTATTATTTTTAAGCACGTTGCGTAATTTTAATGGTTGTTTTACTCATTAGGGTGCACAAAGATGAAACTAATGATGTGACGATTTGTCTCCAAAACCATGCAGAAATAATGAGATGCAAAGATTTATCTTTTAATGAATTTTATTGGAGGGAAGGAGAAGAGATCTTTTTCTTCTTAATGCAAATAAACACCCAATAACATGCAACTTTCACTTTTCCTTTATCAAATGGAGAAAATATGAAGTTCCAAACTATCAAAATAATGTCTCTGAAATCCCAAAACAAATACAAGCTCTAAAATATGTGCCAAAAACACTCCTCCTATGAAACTAGGATGCACAACTTTTGTTTTCTTCTTTCTAGATTGCATGAAAATTCACAAGAGACTCTTCTTTTGCTCTCACTTTCAATCAAAATGAAAGGATTCAATGACACTTGCAAAGGAATTAAAATATAGAGAAGATGAAGAAAACAAGCACCCAAGGAATACAAGATTCAAGCACAAGGATGTCTTCAACATAGAAAACCCAAGCTTCCAATGCTAAAATAAAAATAAAATCAAATGACTTGAAAAACGGTTGCAGTGATAACTATTGGAACAAATCTTAGAAATACTTGTGAGACTATAAGGAAAGACAGAAGGAAGATCTGAGATAGATTTGAAGGATGTCCCTTCAAAAACAATTTTTTAGTGGTTTGTCGCATCTTGTCAGTTAAGACAGATCGATCGATCGCATGTTGCACTAGGAGAGACTTACAACCACAAGCATTGGTCGCATTGCTCAGTGTGATTTCTAGATGGTAGTGTGTTGTAATGGAGAAATTCACGACTAAAAGGGGTGGGGTCACCCTGTGTGCATGGGACACCTGTGACCACGATTGTACAAGTGCGAAAAATAATAGATCTAAGGCATATCTATCAGATATGGGTTTGGACACTTTCAAACATACTCAGAAAAGACTTATGGGAAGAATGAAAACAAAAAAAGGAGCTTAAGAAATACAATGATTTTGGGAATATGAGTTCAAAATTTGAGGAAGAAAACTAAATAAACAGTAATGACTTCCCCAACGAAGTCTCTAGTCTATTGTAGGATAAATGTAGCCTACCAGAGTTACCTCCCTTAGGCTCTTTCTAGACCTAAGACAAAATATAGATGCAAGCTAAAGACTTTCCTAGATCTAAATCATACATGAATCAATCTCTAAGATGAAAGAGTAGAGGACTTGCTTCGTAGTTCAATGGTTTTCCCTGCATTCTCCTTGGTCGTTCAGGCATTCTTCACTTTCATGAACACAGATCTGCACTCATAATAACACCAACAAACACCTATCACAAGATCAATTTAACATTTACCAATCATTGATAGAGTTAATAATAAGACATAAACAGATAAAATATTAACTCTCTATAAATATTATAATCACCATATATAATCAATTAAAGGGGAAAATCATGTGCATCTTCTATTAAGAAAGAAAAAATATTACAACTTACAAAAAATAGCTTGATGAAGCTTCTCCCAATTTCCTTGCCCAAGCTTTGTAACCAATTTGACATTATAAGTTTACTCTTTCTTTTTCTCCCCTTTTCCCATGAGAGGCCCTCAATATATAGGATGAAAGAGATGAGATGGTGGATAACTCATAGACACTCAAAATAAAAATATACCCACAATGTTTACCAAGGAAAGTGCTCTGATGTTAGGATTGGTCCTTCTAGTAGCCGTAGCCATATTCTTACTTTCAACATTTCTTGCCACCCTAAATGTATTCTCCAATGATTTGGGTTCCCAAAGGCGAACCTCGTGTTGAATGTTATCCCTTAAAGTTCCTATGAATACATCAATCAAGTGCTCATATGGAATATTTGTTACCTTTATATTCAATCTTTGGAAGTTCTCAATGTGCTCTGTAACTGCACCTTTTTGCTTGAGATTTATCAATTGGCTAAAGAAGGTATTGCTCCTTGTATCTTCATAGTGTGCTATCATTTCTTCGGTGAAAATTTTCCAAGTGATGAGTGATTTGCGAGAACAAATCCATCAATACCATACAAATTGATTGGGTTCTAAATATAAAGAAGCAATTAGTACCTTTTGTGTATGTGGCACATTATGTAGATCAAAGAATTGCTCCATCTAAAGTATCCATGTTATAGGGTCCTTGCCATCAAACTTCCTCATATCAATCTTAGGAATGTGGTTGGTCTTCAACCCAAAGTTGGAGTTCCTCCATTCTTGATTCACCTTCCTTGTGTTCTCATCATGAATTTCATGGGATACATTTTCATTTTCAGGTGTCCTTTCTATTACGAATTTTTTCAATCCTTCCATGATCTTCTCTTTTAAACCATCCATATTAGTATCTATTGCCTCCAACTTAGCTTCCATCTCTTGTAGTTCATCTTTTGTTACTGTCTTCTTTTGTAAATCATTTATGTCCCTACGCATTTCTTCACCTTCATCAAGAGTCCAAGTAGGATTGTCTGGAGGCTTATTTGGTGTAGAAGTTCCCTTTTTTGGTGGCATGTTGGCCAAGTATCACTTTAAACCTTGATTTTGAGGTGGTTCTGCTAGACAATCTTCCTTTTATTGTATCTCCAAAATTTTGGCCCTTATGAGTATGAAATTTTATTTTTTGTAGGTATCTGATATTTCTTCTCTGCAATGCCACAAGTCTGGTCAAAATTGGATGTGCCAAGTGGAATTTGCGGTAACTTCCCACAACTTGCTGATTTGTTTCCTTTCCAGGAGATGTCACTTGTATAGCGTGCCCCGCACAAAATAATTGATATACAATTCTGAAACTCGTACTAGAACTACTATGGTCTATCCACTATACAATGCAACTATTGTCACTCAATTTGGATACTCTAGGAATACGTTATGATTGTTTTACCCGGAACACTTGCTTGAGACTAGTCAATAGGACTAGTCAGATACCCTATCTTCCACATGGTGTATATACAAATTTAAGATGACCTAGAAGATGAAATTGTTACCACAGATACCTTACTAATTTATTTGAATAGCCTCTAGAGTTCAGAGTCTGAAACGTTACAGAAAAAAGTTTATAGCGAAAATTCCGCAATGACTCAATTCAGAATGATTCCAGAACCCTATCTTAGAAAGGTTGTGTCTATGAAAGTATAAGGCCTCAGGAGCTGAAATTTTAACCCAACGTACCTTGATCCATATACTAAATATCTTCCAATATGTTCCTTCTGGATCATTGTAGAAAACAAGTTATAGAAAAATTCCAAGGTGTCTCAGATGTAGCAGTGAAACCCCAAGACCTTGAGCTCTAATACCATATGTTAGGAACCAAATATCAATATAGCATAGGAAAACCTCAAAATAAGTACTCAACACCTTGAAAAAGAGATAAATTCAGATAATAAACCTCTTCGAGGGGGCAACCTCTTTATGCCCACATAAAATGTTCAATTACAAGATGATTCTAAATGAAAATATCTCCTTGGTATATATAAGAGACTAGGAGGTATAATTACAACTAATGGATTAAAGCCGACATAAATAAAATAACATTACTAATGTAATATGCCCCAATTAAGGGGTAATGATCCACTATTTAGGGTTTAACAGATACAATGAACTTGATGTAGAAAATGACAAAATCTTGAAAAACGCTTATAAGGTATAACCTTACATTTATTGAACTCCCCAAACTCATGACATATCCTTGTATATATAGGTCTTCTTTGGAGAATACCATGGATGGAAAGTGAATATGTTTCTTGAGCTAGGCCATGCATTTGCCTCATTAACTTTAGTACTTAATCATATCTAGTGAAAATGAAAGCTTTGAACTTTTCCCATCTTCAAGTCTACATGGAAACAACTAGATCACATAATTTAATGCACCAATGGTGTATAGGATGACTACGAAATATAAAAGGATTGGACATGCAAATATCATGCCCTTTTTAACTAATATTCCATGTAGCTATAGGTTTGGTCAATTATATTATTTGACTTTGATTCTCCATAGATGACCAAAGTATTCCTTATGTTTAGTGCTTCATTTACCTCATTGTATTGGTATATGCTTATAAGTGACGTTTTTAGTGAAAACTCTTTCATCTACACAAATGGACAAAAACATTGTGATAGCAGATGAAGGAAGAAACTCTCTCTATAGTGAAGGAATTGGTGCTCAATGCCAATACTAATGAGATGCAACAAACATGATGTAGAAAATGACTAAATCTTGGCATAAGCTTGTAAGGTATAACCTTACATTTATTGAACTCCTTGAAATCATGAGAGATCCTTGTGTATATATGTCTTCTTTGGAAAATACGATGGATGGAAAGTGGATATGTTTCCCAAGTTAGGCTATGCATTTGCCTCATTACCTTTAATACATCATCACAATTGGAGAAAACGAAACCTTTTGAACTTTTCCCATCTTTAAGTCTACATGGAAACAACTATATCACATAATTTAATGCACTAATGATGTATAGGAAGACTATGGGAATATTAAAGGATTACTCATGCAAATTGCATGACCTAGAGAACTAATATTCTATGTGGCTATAAGTTTGGTCAATTACATTATTTGAGTTCAATTCTCCATAGATAATCCAATCATTCCTTATGTTTAATGTTTTAGTTGCCTCATTGTTTTGGTATATGCTTATAAGTGATGTTTTCGGTGAAAACCATTTCATCTACACAAATTAGCAAAAACATTATGACAATAGATGCCCCATGATGTGTGAGGTTAGTAGAAAATATGTATAATTGATCTGGATTATAAAGAGAATGAAATGAAAGGGAGGAATATGAATGGAAACACATAGATAGAAATATTGCAGAGAGCATAGTAATACATTAAAACACAAATTCTATTAATGAATAAAATAGGAAAATATTATAAACCGCAAAGCAATATAAACTAACTAGAATGGTGGTAGCTTATCTCTGAAGAGAGAGTTGTCAGCTACAAAATTTCACACAAAACCATTACCAAAGGCTAAAAATGTCCTTTTAGCATGAATTACTAATCCCTAAGAGGAAACACCCTTAAAGATCCAAAACCCTAACCCTAGGAGATGAAGCGCCAAAAATATTGTGGGCCCGGAGGTGGTTAGTTGATACACCAACTTCTGAGGGTGAAACATTTGCATACAAACTTCATTTAGGGCACAAAATATCTCATGGGAAATATCTAACTAGAAAGTACAATTGTTGGCAAGACATCACTGGTTAAACCCCCAGAATAGCTAAAAAACATTGTTAAAAGCATCGAAACGGCCCAGAAGTTTAGGACCTAAAACATTGTGGATAAAAAAGTGTGCCAAGATGGAGAACCATGTTGAGTCAGTGAAAGAGGTGGATGTCTATTGATGTCCACATGGATCATNCAGGAAGTAATGGTCCCCAATGCATCAAGTTCCCTCACCAGATGGAGAAACGTTTGTTGAATTTGACTCCTGGTGAGCCATTAGGACATATTCCCTTTTTGTCTATGATATCCATTCTTCTCACATTATTATTAGCATTTGATTATCTTATCTGATGATTCTCAATGGAAATTTCATCCTAAGCTATAAGGTTATCATGTTGCTCATTTAAATTCCTTTTCCATTGTTTTTAGTGAATTAACAGATTAGAAAGATAATTATTACTAATGAGGGTTTACATAGAAATTTCCTGCAGTGAAAGAGGAAATGACTTCCAAGGTTGACATATCTACACAACTCCATGTGAAATTCCATAACTAGGGTTTTGTTCCTAGACCCGTTGACATGGATTTATGTTGTTCAATTCATACCCATCTCTAGTGTGGCCACCTCCAGCTCATGATTAACATTTCAGTCAAAATTGGAATCATCTAATAGGAAGCAATCTTTACATGTAAATTCTAGATCGATGAAGACTAATCAGGGAATTTCGTGACATGGGTTTTGTGCAGAATGAGCCTAATTAGGTGAATTGCATGTAGATCACCTAGAAAGTGCATGACGTGGGATGTACGAGCATTTATTCAAAGAATATCCTCCTATATTTCTTGTTGTGTCCATTTATAGTCAAACATATTCCAAGCGACCAACAAAATATGGGATTTGAGGATGGAGGAGGTTGTATTGATTTCCCACTTAGAAAATCAAGGAAACAACTTAGGGAATCATACATCTCCTATCTCTCATTCTTAATACAAGATATAGTTGTAAATTCTACACATAGTGAGGAACATAATGATATTTTGGACATACTCGATTTTTCCATGTAAATCTATAAAATCAAAGTTAGAAAACGTAAAAAAAGGAAGAATTCGATATTACTCTAGAAGAGTCATTTTTTATCCTGTGATATTTTGCAACTGTTAAATACAAAGAGAATTTATGATTAGTATTTTGTTAGTCCTCTGAGCTTACATGACAACATATCCCAGGAGGGCCCCTTGATATGTGTTGTGTCTTTGTTTAAATATCTACAATTCCTATAATTAGATGTCAATTTCTGTGATTTCCTATAGACATAAGGAATTCCCGTAATTTTCCAAAATTATAGGAAACTTTGTAATTCTTATAATCACATGTAACTCTTTGAATTCGACAGTTACATTTGCAAGTAGATTATCACAATGGGTGAATTTTAATTGAAGTCTTATTTATGTACTTTTTCATCTAGTTTAAAATCATCCAATGACTCACAACTTAAGGTGACTCATTTAACTTTAACACTATTTGACTTAACGGAGTATGTACAGAGCTACACCTAGTGCTTGACTCAATACTAGTGTTTCTGCCAATTGAAGTTCATATAAGTCACTTGGTCTAGAGAATAACCTTCAATGTGGGTTAAACTCTAAAATTCCTTGCTTTAAGCTTGCATTAGATGTATTAGTTCCTGGAATTAGAAATTATCAATGGACTATTTCTACACATATTGTGATTTCATCTTATAAGTTTACTTACCCTATATTGATAGAAAATTCTTCATAATTTAGCTAACTACACTACAACTAAAATACCTAACATGAGCCACTTTCCTTGGTGAAGAAGTTGTCTTGCTTTGACGACCCAATAGAGTTGTATGTTTTTTTGGTGGGTGTCCTTTGTCTTGGTGTCCATGATCCAATCCAATGTAGCCTAATCAATGCAATGAGGATTGATTTTTGTAGGGGCCAAATTGTCAACAACCTCTGAAGTGTCCAATAGGGGTGGAAAATATGGTCAAAGTAGTTCCACACTAAAACTAGGTGCAAGCTAAGGAAAAGGGGAATACTCAATTCAAAAGAATTCTCACCCATATCCTTTGTGATGGTGTAAGGCCCATATCAAAGTGGTATGAGTTTCCTATGGGGACCTATGAGGCACTCTTTTTACAAATGCAACCATGCCTTATCACCAACCTAAAACTTGTGTGGAACCTGATGTTGGTCATGTTGTTGCTTGTACTTAGAATTGGATTTTTGCAGGATATCATGAACCTATTATTGAATGTGATGGATCTATTAAAAACAATTGGCTTATGTATCTTCCTCGGTCTCATGATGAGAGGAAACTTCTTGTGAAAATGCAATGGATAGAGATACATCAATGGGGGCCAATGGTTGGAACGCCAACCACACTTGAAAATGGTTGTGGCCAATAGAGTTTTGGAGGTCTATGTTATCTCTATGTTGAACATATGGAAGGATCTCATCCCATGTACATGGATGCTTGGAGTTTCACATGTGCAGGATATGCGCGATCATCTAATTGACCACTTCTATTTGTCCATCTATTTAGGGGTGGAAGGAAATTGATTTGGTCAACTTGGTGTCCATTAGAGACCACAAGTTGGACCAGAAGATACTGAGGAATCTATTGTCCCTATATAAAATAATGGTCCATGGTAGCCCAAAATGAATCCAAACTTGCTCAAAGAATATCTTAGCAGTGGATTCAACTGTGATACTCTTCTCACATGGTGCCAAAATGGCCATCTTAGAGAATTGATCGACATCCAAAAAGACACAATCGTTACCATTATTGGTGGAGGGAAAACTTAGCATGTAATTCATGGAGATTGACTCCCATAGCTTGTATGGGGTAGGTAGAGGAGTGTACATCCCTTGCTTCTTAATGGAAGTCCTAGCAATGGCATAGACAATGCACAATATGATATACATGTTGACGTCATGTCAAAATTTTGGCTAGTAGAAATACTTCTAAATTATTGTTACTGTCTTCTCCACTTTGAAGTGCTCAACTACCCGACTGTAATGTGCCTTCCAAATTAACTTTGCATGCTCTCTTGAAGGAACACCAAGATGGCCTAGATAGAAAAAAAGTGCATACTAGAGGCGAAAGTATGGAACTTATTTATCTACGCCCATTTCCTAATATGTAGGAACAAAGTTAGGGTCGTTGTTATACAATTTTGGCCACCCAAAGGTTGCGTGCCCAGATGAGCTGAGAACTATGATTAACGTCGTGACCAAGGGATGACTGAAGCAATCTGAAATATGATTTGTGTTTCCCTTCTTATAATTAATGTTCAAGTGAAATTATTGCAACTATATATTAAACCACTTCTTATAACAATCATTCTATAACTTTTTTTGTGTCTAAATAAATTGCATAGGAATAAAGATTATAGTAAAAATATGGATACTAATTTAAATTGCACATCGAACATTTATATGATGAAAAAAACTTAAAGTAAACTCAACCCAAGTGGATACAAACTCAAGCGGATTGGGTTGAGCTATACATCATACTTAAAATCAAAAGTAATTGCATTTATGAAGAGACAAAGCATGTATCACATCCATCCACTATTTCACCCATATCATTGGCCAAACATTGATATTTCAAAAGTTGCAAAGTACTCATGAATGTCCCATTCAAACATTAATATTATTACAAATCACCTACCATGAAAGGGCAAGTATGATAGTATCACATTTCAAAAAGATTAAAAAGGTGTTTAACTACCTATATTTTTATTATTTTATTGGCTAAACCAAATGTAGCTCACAAAGTTTAGTGTTCAAAGCTTTAAATGTTAGATTACTTGATTCAATGTGATCAAAGTTAGATGACTCTTACAAGGGAGGACATATATTTTGTTTTGTTCTTCTTGAGATGACAATCATGTGACTTCCAAATTTGTATTGGTAGAAGTATGGAAGGGTGGTATCAAAAGTCTTAGGAGGAGACATAGAAGGAGCTTGTCCATCAAAAGAATAGTTTGGAATCATTTCATTTATTTTCGAAATCTTCTCTTCAAAATAAGATGATATGCAGAAAGCTTAAGGTTGGTTGGTGGAGGATCTTTATGAGGAAGGGGGTACTTGAAACATTTTAGATATGATCCTTTAAGAAAATATAACATGAAGTTAAATAATATATTGTAATTTATTTCCATAAGTTGTGAATGTTTCTACACACAAGTAAATATAACATATAAATAAATTTGCCTCTTAAGATTTTTGAAAGGGAAAGATAATATCTTTGAAATTGGATTTTAAGGCAAGGTTGTATATGTCATTTGACCTTGTCCTTTCCATGAATGACTTTTACAAGAGAGGACAATTTCAAAAAGTATCAAATCCAAATAGCATAGTCATCATTTGTTTTGGGATTATTTAGACCTATTTTATACTAAATAAGCTCAATGAATATGTTGGTAATGTAATCAAGTAATGTCCAGTGCTCTCAATATGTAATTACAAGAAATCTAAAAAAATGAGTGGAGAAAACCTCTATGGTAGCTCCTATGTGGACTTATGGTTTATGTAATTACAAGAAATCTAAAAAACAAAGTGGAGAAAACCTCTATGGTAGCTCCTATGTGGACTTATGGTTGATTATGGAGTTAGAGAAGGTGGATCAAAACACTTAAACCTCCTTTATGATTTTGCATACAATGACCAACAAGCAAACAACATTACAAATTATTTAGGGTATTAGTAGGTTATAAAAACCATTTAAATGCATATCTTAATGAAGGAAAGAGAACTTAATACCTTATATTAATGATAAATGGGGAAGAATATTACATAAAATAATGATGTCACCTAGAGTGAGCCATGAACATGACCTATAAGATCTCCCATGTACAATGTTCTGACCTCTTTGAGGCTTTCTTTCTCTGAACTATAGCGGTGGCTGGAAGAAACTCTCTCTTAGTGAAGGAAGTGGTGCTCAATGTCAATACTAATGAGGTACAGAGAACTTGATGTAGAAAATGACTTAATATTTTCATACACTTGTAAGATATAACCTTACATTTATTGAACCCCCCAAAATCATGAGAGATCGCTATAAATATATGTCGTCTTTGGAGAATACCATTGATGGAAAGTGAAAATGTTTCCCAAGTTAGGCCATGCATTTGACTCATTAACTTCAATACTTCATCACAGCTAGTGAGAATGCAAGATTTTGAATGTTTCCCATCTTTAAGTCTACATCGAAACAACCAAAACACATCATTTAATACACCAATGATGTATAGGAACACTACAAGAATATAATAGGATTACTCGTGCAAATTTCACAACCTATAAAAATAATATTACCTGTAGATATAAGTTTTGTCAATTACATGATTTGACTTTAATTTTTTGTAGATAACCCAATCATTCCTTATGTTTAGTTCTTCATTTTCCTCATTGTATTAGTACATTCTTATAAGTGATGTTTTTAGTGAAAACCCTTTCATCTACACAAATGGACAAACATATTATGATGGAAGATGCCCCATGACGTGTGAGGTTAGGAGAAACGATGCATAACTGAAATACAACATAGTTTATTTTCTAGAACTAATGGAAAGGAAGCATTATTGACATGAAACCAACCTTATAGAAAGAGATAAGATCATTTGTGAGACAACAATGGTGAGGTAAACATGTTCTATAATATTTTTCAACAAGGTGGGCATCCACATGCTTGTGCTATGATTAAGTCAAGTACAATTTTGAACCACAACATGTGTGACATAACACATTTGATGTTGAATCATAATATATACCACAAATGAATTATGCTTATGGCTGAAATAAGTGATGAATATGTGTGACCCTAGTGAGGGCACAAAACTATTGTAAGGAAGTTCAATGAGAAAGGACTTGGAACATATTAATAGCTTAATGCTAGTGGGCCCATATTGATGGCTCAAAAAAGGATGAAAAAGAAATCCACTTGTTCATTGGTCTTCAAATGGACCTAGAACTTGTAGTGTACTTAACCCGAAAAATTTAGAGCAATCACATAAAATGTAGTGCAAAACTCAAGAAAATGAGAGAAAAGAGAGATAAACCCTAAGAAATATCTCTTTGATAATAAAAAATATAGAGCTATGTTAACTTGCCTCTTCAAGGGGGAAACCTCCAAGAGCAATGCTCTAAATACAATAACAATTCTTGACAAAACATTACATAACCTTATACTCAATATATTTCTATCCATAAAGAATCTTAACTGCCTATGGGCCCCTTATAATGAGGTTCAACCAACTAATTTGGGCCTTATTAATAAAAATGACCATTTTTATAATGAGTGACTATTAACTAACTATTTAATGTGCCTTATTCAAGGAAGGTGACCTCATACATTAATAAATAATCTAAATAAGGGAGTTATGGTGGGACCCTAACATGCCCTCCCCCTTCGAAAGTAGCAATGTCCTAAAGGTTGAAGGTCAGGAAGTTGTTGTAGAATCATTGTCAATTCCCATGTGGCATCCTTTGATTGCATAGATTTTCACTGGATCAATACTTCCTTGATCTTGTGTTGGCACAACTAACGCTCTTTGGTATCCAATACTACTCCTGGCTGGGGCCAAATTGAACCTTCTTCATCAGGTTATGGTAGGTTGGTATACACTTTGCAATTTGATCTCACAACCTTATTCAAACAGGACACATGAAATACTAGATGAATCTTGGAGTGGGCCGGGATAGCTAGCTTGTAGGTGATATGACCAATTTGTTGTATGATTTGATAAGGACCGTAGAACTTGAGAGTTATATTCTAGGGAACTTTATCTTTGAGTGATGTATGTTTATAAGGTTTTAGGAAAAGAAACACTTGATCCCCTTTGTTAAAATAACATTCAGATCCATGTTGATCAACTTGTTGTTTCATTCAATTTCACGCCATAACCAAGTTGTCCTTAACGATATAGATAATGGCTTCTATGGTGCGAATTGTTCTATCTACTACATGAACCTTGGAAGTGTTTGGTACATAGGATTCCACTGACCAGGGTTTTGGGCCATAAACAACTTCATATGGTGTCCTTTTGGTAGCTCCATGATAAGTGGTGTTGTACCACTGTTCAATAAGGGGAATCCATTGTGCCCATTAGTGCAACTTTTCAGAAGCAAAACATCTCAAATAGGTTTCAAAGAACTCGTTGACCACTTATGTTTGACCATCAGTTTGAGGATGATATGTAGTGCTCATATTCAGTTGTGTACCTTGAATTTTAAATATATCCAACCAAAATTTGCTAGTGAATGTGTGATCCAGGTGGATATTGGTGGCCACCCACCTTTTCTAGCTGGCTCAAAACAACCTTCTGGCAATTTTGGTAATTTACTATTTTTAGCAGCTTTTTCGGTCCTGAACTTCTGGAGCCGTTTTGAGGCCCTAAACGACATTTTTTGGGTATGTAGCAGTAGAAAAATTTCATCATGAAATTTTCATCAATAGTTGTAGTCCTTGGATAGATCTTTCCAACGGGCTATCGTACACCTAAAATGGAGATCGTGTGTAAAATTTACAACCCCGAGAAGTTGATGTATTGACTTACCCAAACGGGGTCCACATGACTTTTGGTGCTTCATCTCCTAGGGTTAGGTTTTCGGATGTCTAGGGTTTTTGACACTCTTGTTTATTGTAAAAAGGCCTTCAGAGCCTCATTGTAATCATGTTCTTGTAAATGAGCACAACCGTCACATCTCTTCTCAAAGATAAGATGCCACCATTCCAACAAGCTTGTTTTCTGCTTCATTTTACAGTTTCAGCTTATTTCCTTATTGAATAGAAAACTAGTTTTACTGTATCTATGTTATTCTATGTTAAACATATGCTAATAATCTGCAGTCATTTCGATCTACTCATAAAATATGGATCAGTGGTATCGGAGCGGTTTTCTCCTTGTCATCTTAATGCATGTCCCCAACGAGGTCAGAGTACAAAGAATTGGGTCTCGAGCTTGTTTCTCTTGAGGACCAAATCTCTCACATGCCCAAGCGACCTCTCATGGCAGGAGAAAATAATTACAATGAGAGAAGATATCCTTTCAAAATGTTGCTTGAGGAATCCCTCACGCAACAGAGGAATGAGATGATGGATAGTTTCGCGCAAATCCTTCGGCAACTACCAACAGGCAACACATCTTCTTCGAGCGGAGGCACTGCCCCCTTCAAGGTACAAATAAACTTCGATATTCCTGTATTTGAAGGTCAGATAGAAGCAGATGATGTAGACAAGTGGTTGAATCTACTAGAAGGGTATTTTTCTGTCCATAACTTTTCGAATAGAGAAAAGATTACTTTTGCGCTCCTCAAATCTGTTCCCCATGTCAAAGATTCGTGGGAAACTTTCTGTGAGCAAAAGGAAACAAGGGAACCCTCATTATTTACAGTCCCGACCACCTAGGAATCCTTTAGGGATTTTATTAAGGAACAATACTACCCTATTGGAAGTTATGGCGACTTGTATACCAAATGGACCACACTGCGGAGAGAAAGAGACCAAGCAGTCCCAGAGTTCACAAATATCTTCCATACCTTGCACACCAAGTTGGGTATTAAATATTCAGAGCGATATTGGGTTCTCAAGTATTGTGGTGCTTTGAATAGATACATCCAGACCGAAATGGAATTTCTGAAAATCTTGTCCTTGGGCGTGGCCTACTGATATCCCATCGAAATCGAGCAGAAGCTCAAACAAAAGATGTGGCAATTTGGGCTCGGGAACCCCTCATAGCGAAAGCCAGAAAAGGGCAGCCCCAACCGACAGAATAAAGGACAGAGAAAAGATGGAAAGTATCAGGAAAACCAGTCTAAGCTGCAAGCAAAGAAGGACATCGAAATGAGAAAGAAAGATACTGGGAAGTGGTACGACTTCCATAAAATCCCTTGGCATAACACTGTTGACTGCCACTCAAAGAAATCGTTGGTGGTCGAAGTGAAAGCCTCTAAATCATATGCGGATTCTAACTCTAACTCAAAACCATAAAGGGGAAGAAAAATCATTGATGCGGAAACCAGTGCCACCATTGCTACCACCAAGCTCCAGCCTGATGAACCAAATGAGCCAAAAGAAGGAGAGCGCCTCTTCCATTCACAAATGTGGGTAAAAGGCACCCCACTACATTTCATCGTTGATAGCGGTATCCAGAAGAACCTCATCTTAGAAGAGGTTTTCAAGTGGTTGGCCCTACCGAAAATGCTGCACCCACAACCCTACACCATTGGATGGCTCCGCCAAGGAAGCGATCTCCGCGTCAGCCAACAGTGTCGATTTTCTTACAACATCAAGCCAATTAAAGACGAGGTATTGTGTGATGTTTCTCCTATCGAAGTTTCTGATTTTCTTTTGGGCCAACCTTATTTATGGAAACATTATTTTGTATATGAGTCTAGGCCTCGTAGTTTTATTATTACTTTGAACAGGAAATTGTACAAGATACCCGAGGTTGTCCCACCTAGTGTTATTTCCTTGATCTATGCCAAGCAATGAAGGAAGGTCATCTCTCATACGGGGAAGTTTTTCTTCTTCATGTTTCTCTCTCGGAATGAGAGAAAGATCACAACCACATCCAGGGTCTCTGCAACCAACCTCTCCACACAACAGAAGAAACTAGATAAGGTCATCGAAGAATACTCAGATATCTTCTCCTCACCTACCGGGTTACCTCTGCACTGTCAGGTCAAGCACCCCATCGATCTAACCCCCGACACATCATTTCCCAATGGGTCAGTCTATCATCGCTCTATGTTAGAGAATGAGGAGATCAAGCGATAGATCCAAGAAATTCTCCATGAAGGGAACATATGTCCCAACTCATCACCTAGCGGGAGCCCAATCGTGCCGGTACAGAATAAATATGGAACCTGGCGACTCTGCATTGATTACCGAGCCCTAAATAAAATCACAGTAAGAAACTGGTACCCAATTCCCCGAATTGACAACCTCCTTGATCAAATCACGGGGGCCAAATACTCCAATAAGATTGATCTAAAGTCTAGCTACCACCAGGTTCTGATAGAATAGACAAATGTATGGAAGACTGCCTTCAATTTGAAGGAAGGCCTTTTTGAATGGTTGGTCATGCCCTTTGGTTTGACAAATGCTCCAACCACTTTCATGAGGATGATGGAATATATCCTGCGACCATTCACCAATACATTTTCAGTAGTGTATTTGGATGACATTCTCATATTGCAAGGGCCCTCAGCCAAATAACCAAGGGTGGTGGTAAGGAAAAATTTTCATGGGGACAATCACAACAACAAGCGTTAGATGATTTTAAGAAGTGCTTGTGCTCAGCCCCAGTACTTTCACTACCAGACCTGCAACAACCCTTTGAGATCGAGACATATGCTTGTTGGCCCTTGGCCAAGTTTTGAGAGTTTCTTGGTCATGTTGACCTATTTTGGGACTTCGACAGCCTGTCAAAGGAGGAGTGCAAGATGAAGCAGAGATCAAGGGATCTTGGCCCCCTTTTGTGCCCCTTTTTGGGTTTTTGGGATAATGTAACAGGAAAGGGATGTCAGCCCGTGGTTTCACCCACGTTAAGGCCCACTTTTGTAATATATAAATAAGTAGCTAGGCAATGTAAGAAGTGCCAATAAGCTAAGTTCTAGACCCAAGTGATCTAAATGTATGCTAAGTGCAAGTAGGGTTTTGGATGCTTTGTGAACGATTGTAAGAGGCTTGCAGGGCTGAGTGCAAGTGGTTGTGATAGATTGTGAAAGGTTCGGTCTTGTAATGCGAGGAAGAAGGATCTAGTGAGATGCACAGATCTTTTGTCCTACGCGGGGTAAGGATTGTTGAGGCTCAGTGTTGTAACTTCTTGACTGAAATAATAGAGAAGAAGAGTTGGTGGACATAGCCCCAGGGTGGGGGTGAACCACGTAAACCATGTGTCATATTTCTTTGTGCCCTATCTTTATGTATTCTTATGTTATATACTGAGTGTTTGATAGATAGATTTGATTATTCTTAGTGCTAATGATGTGTAGATTGTTAGACCTAATCTATATGCATGTTCTAAGTTCTTGATCTGTTAGATCTGAATAATCTATTGATGCTAAGTTCTTAAATATGGTAAGATTTCTGTGAAGGATGTGAAGCTCTGTTTTACCAGCGAAGTAGATAATGATTGTATGTTAAAGAAATAAAGGATCTGAATTCTTTATTAAGTAGTATAATCACAGATATGTGTCCTAGCTAAGGTTGCAGACACTTGAGTACTGTAACCACCCCTGCCTCTACCTTGGGTGAGACTTCATCTGTTTCACAGGTGTCACCGAAAGGGCCAGTAGTTAGGGTTTTTTTGGTGTGCTCCTGTAGCATTGAACCCTGGGTATGCCCCTGTGCCAACAAATGGTTCTGTTGTCGAGACCTGAAACTGTGATTGCTAGGAACTGAGAAAGAGGAAGCTCTGTGCAAAGCTTCATCCTGAAATTGTGAAAGCTCTATGCGTAGAGTTCTGCCCTAGTGCACAGTATTCAACTTGATATGTAAAGTTTTGTGCTAAAGAAAGAAGGTTAGATCCAAGAGAAAGAAGCCTGATATAAAGAGAGAAGGCCATATCTGAAAGAAAGAAGGTCGGATCTATAGAAAAGATGTAGGATCTAAAAGTTTTGTGCTCCAAGAAAGGTAAAAGTGAGAAGTTCTGATTGAAAAAGGTAAGATTTGTAAGCTTTGTGCTCTGATAACGGTAAGAATAGTGAAAATTCTTAGATCTGAAAGATTTGCGCTCTCAAAAAGTAAGATAAGTGGAAAGTTTTGTTTCTAGAGCATGGATCTAGGTATATATGATAGGTTTTGTCCTAGTTTGAAAGTTAGGGTGTTAATAGATGAAAAAAGGTTTGATATGAATAGATCTGATAAGAATAATGAAAGATATGTTATACCTATGCATAGAAAGAATGTTTGGAGTAACATATGGATGCATGATCCTAGAAAGAATTTGTTGCAGGTTAGCTACCATGATCCTAGTGTGCAGTACAGAAAAAGTTGGGGATCATTTAGAAGAAAGAGGGGATTAACGCTTTGTTATAGTTGCAGAAGACCCGGACATCTTGCTAAGGAATGCCCTGACAAAATACCTAGTTGTCTCTATTGTAAGGCTATGGACCATAAAGTGTTGTATTGCCCTAGTATGGTCACTAAGCTTGAAGGAATGAACCTGAGTCAGGAGAACCCTAAGGCAGATCCATAAAAGGCAGAACCCTAGCAAGAATAAGAGAAAGTATGGATACAAATAAAAGAAACCCTGAAAAACCACTGACATGTCAGCTTATCAAAGATCTTCAAAGAGAAAGAATGCATTGAAGCAAGAATAGGGGACTTCGACATTGACTGTGTTCTGGATGAGGAAACACAGATGAATATTATGCCAGAAATAACCTAGGAATCTATAGGAAGGCCTGTTCTGATCCCTTCACTAGGAGGAATAAGTTTATTCAAAGGAAAGCTAGTAAACCTATGTGGAAGGCTCGCTCGGAAACCTATGACTGTCAATGGAATTTCGACAGAAGAATACTTTGAGATTATTAAATTTTTTGAAGACAATGCCCCATTTACAATGCTAATATGTGTTACACGTGATTTTGGTCATCTTGGTGATGTATTAACAATGGTGTACTTAGGCTCCCAACAAGAACTTTCTCCTGAGAAAAGTGGCATTTATCTCATTCCAGAAAACATATTTTCAAAGTGACTTCGCAGGCTACATATGGCCTAGGGTGCGAGAATGACCCATTCTCACAGTCCACCTTCATCTAGGGTGCGGAATTCTTGCAGGTTGCTCTATACACAGGGTGCGAACTTGTTTTTAAGCTTGGAAAAGAGATGAAGTCTTGAGGGTTCTATAAGGGAATCTTCTAGAAAATGGGTTGGCATTCGTATGGTTGTCATTTTACGGTTTCCCTTATTTGGTGGGATCATTCTCATCCATGTAACCATCTCACCCTATCCTATATATTGAAAGGATTCTCATGGAAAAGGTTAAGCAAGATTAATTGAAGAATTGGTGAAGGAATTGTGTGAAGAACCCTGCTTGAACAAAAGCTTGGAGACTGTAGTAGGTCTATCAAGAGGAATTGGATCTTCTTCATGCAAGGATAGAGCAAGTGTGTGTGTTGGAACCAAGAGTTACCGAAAGGAAGCTTGCGACAACAAGGCGATCAGGTTGTATCTTCTACTTTCAATTAATATGATACAACAACATGTCCTTTTCCCATAAAGTCATTCTTACTTTATTGTGTAATTCCTTAATCATACACATAAGTTGACGATTGAATATGTTTTTTCTATCTTCACTTTGGTTGGTTTTTGTTGTCTTGGTCTTGACCTCACGAGTGCACCGGAGTGAAGCGGGAGCAACAGAGACCTAAGGAAGCGATACAAAGGTATGTCACTTGTTCCTCCTTACTAGCTAATTCAATGGTCGTAACTTAGGGAAAGATTCATGTCCTGTCCTATTTTGTTTTAGATCTAGGTGGATCTAGGGAGATCTGTTAGGGTCCGCACCTACCGATTAGTCCGATAACAAAATTGGCGACTCCACTGGGGATGCAACCCATTTTTTAGTGGTTTTTGGTGTTTTTCCTTGGCCATTTTCTCTTGCCTTACCTTTCTTCATTTCTATCAATCTATGAGTCTTCAGGAAACTCTAACAGACTCTCTGGTTCCAGAAGTCCCTTCAAAATTTTTGTCTTTTTCCAAAATTTTGCCTAGTTTCAGGCATTCTCAAACTGAACCCCTCTGTGGCCTGCGAGAACCCCTTGAGTTCGCACTCTGCCTTTCAGTCCAGTGTGAGGTTCTTGCACACTGATTGAAGACAACGTACAAGAATGCCCCATTCTCTCACTGTACATTACTGATAACCTACGAACGCTTTTTTTTAATTTTTGGAGTTAAGGCCTTTTTATGCTCAGATGCCCAGATCTGTATAGGTGTCTGATAAGAACTTCTTAGGCCACTGGTTGATTGTTTCTTGACTTCATATTTTGTGCACGATTAGTCTTTGGAAATCAAAGGCTCTTCTTGTCCGTCTTTTTCTCAACTCTCATCTCTTGACTTTTCTTAAAAAGGATATAATCTATGATCCTAGAATCAAAGTACTTGTTTGGTTAGAAGCCGGTGATCAGTTTGAAAGTTGGGATTGTTTGTCTTTCTCATTTGCTCATTATTTGGAAAATCATTGTTCTCATGCAATTGAAAAGACTAATCTTGTCTGCTTGTCATTTTTGTCTTCATTGAAAGATTGGTTTGGGTTTTGTTTATTGCTTATTCGTTAGTTATTGGTTTTCCTTACTTTCACCACCATGGTGTAGATCTTTTGGAAAAGTAAAAAACATTTTTCTTTTTAAAAGCATTTTCATTTTGAAAATATTGGAAATCAATCGTTGAAATAGAACAAATAGAGAATTGTCATTGTTACGTGATCCGTTGAAGATTTCATTTTAAAGAAGATTGTGTATCGTAGTTCGAGATTGTTCCGGAACACTTCTCTTTCCCTCCCGTACATAGGATTCATCGAACGAAAATTGATATATTTCATTCCTATCTATGCATTGTTGGGTCAGAGTATCATACAACATTGGTTTCATCTCTGTTTCCTTTGAGTAACAACAACCCTTAATAATATTGCGCAATTTTAAAATTTAACTAGTAACTCTTTTCTAGGACTCTATTACACCAACAGTTAGCTAGGCTGGAGCTTTGGATTAGGCAGAGAGATACACTCTCCAAAGCACAAAACACACAATAGCATCTTGTGTTAAGGAGTGTCAAATTCCATTTACAACATTTTTTCCTAGGAAGCCCTTCTCACACAAGGGTCAAACCCGAGGTCGCATTGATATTAACAGAGTTACTCACCCTGCTTCGTTGATATCGGTGTAGATATTGCACGTATTATGGGGGTCACTTGGAGGTATACCCAAAATGATGAGTGGAAGCCTCTCAAGATGATTTCGGGATAGATATCTTGCCCTTGCGTGTGGATCGGACTGTCGACTGTCCCCCTAGGCTTTATTGTTGTCGGTGGTAACCTTAGTGGCCTATCTTCTTAGGATCTTACACAAGGTGACTGTGAAGGGGCAAGTCTTCACTGTACCTGGAATCGACGTTGACCAAATTCACTTGGGCTCCTTGGAGGGTATACCCACAATTATGTGTGGGAGCTTGCACTAGGGTGTAATTCCATTAAGTAGGTCATCAACGTAACTTTTCCAACCTAGCCCAGACCCTTCTCGTCTTGTTGTTACGACATTGGATTTCATCACCAACTAGTAACTTCAGAAATAGAAGATCTTGTTTGCTTGGTATTGTTTCCTAGATTTTGTTTACTAGCGCATGCTGCTTGTTCGCCCAAGTTGACCATAGGATTCTCTTCGCCGGTTTTTAAATTCGTTCACAATAGACCCTCCACGTCATTCACGTAGAATGCAGGGCTTACCTCTAGAAAATCTGGAAGGTTCTCAACCCTTTCCTACAAGCTCACCAGAGGGATCTCCTCAACATAGTGAAGTCCAAGATGTCACCACTCCACAAGTGGAAAGAACTGACTCTCTAGAATGGTTCCGAATTACCAATTCTCGAGAGGACTTTCGACTTCACTCCGATTCTGAGAGACGTATTATGCGAGTGAATTCTTCTAGAGACTTAGTTGTTTTGTCTTCTGGATCATCGACTGGACCTTTTCTAGGACCTGAGGGCCAAGATCCTTTTTGGTCTACTGGCGTTTTTAGATGGGATCTCTTTGGCTCACGAGCAGGCATTGAAATCACCATCTCACCTGCATTCCCTGAAACTTCTGACCCAGATGCAGTACCTTTTACTACTGCTTATTATTTTCCTGGCATAGAAGCTCCGCGAGCTAACCACATCTTAACCCTCCCTTTAGAAATGGTCCATTACATAGATACTACGAGTATTCACACCGAGATTACAGCGGCTAGTTAAGCAGCAAGACCCCATTGGCACATCACTCTCACCTAGTGTCACCCCGATGCTTCCACCCGGATACCGTGCGTTGAATGCTTCTATTCCCACTCCTATGCAAACCCCATTTAGAACTCCTGGTGGTCCCTTGTCTTCTGGGTACTCTCCTCCCAACTTCATTCCGACACTTCCTCAACCCCCTTTCAGAGGACCCTTTTCATCCTCTATGGGAAATACTAACCCTAGTGGCACCATTCCGTCGTTCACACCAAATTACCAGATTCCTATTGGTGGACAACTTCACCAAGGAGGTTTGACTCAACCCCCCCTTGTAGGGAAAATTCCTATTGGAACACAAATCCCAATTAGAGCACAAGCCCCAATTGGAACTCAACCCCCGCTTGGAGGAAAACACCCACCGACCCCACCCTAAGAACAAAACATACCTCCATCCTTGGCCCAGTATTGGAACCATATGATACAACATAATCCTCAATGGACTGGGGGGAAACAGTTTCCAATTACATCTGTTATACCCCCTAGGATAGGCCAACCATATCCAGGTACGTCCAATCCTATTTAGGGCTCGATTTCTCAAACTCACATCCCTGTTCAAGGATACAATCTCATGAGCTACTTTCCTCCACAACAACCACCGAATCTGCCTGGGTCTTCGCATTATATGCAGACTGCTTATGGCCCCACTGGTTTGTCGACGAGACTCCTTCCCCAAATCCACCAGTACCCACATGTGAATAGACAGTTACCCTTCTTGGCCACTTTGGACCTCCCAGATCTGTCAAGGATTTTAAATGATCCAATCCGTCACTCTCCCCAATGGCCCACTATACCAGCCAAGCTACCATCCAACATCCCTAAATTAAATGGCAAAGCGAGAGAGGACCCGAAAAATCACGTCATGACTTTTCACCTCTGGTGCTCATCCAACTCCTTGATGGATGACTCTATACGTTTACGTCTTTTTCAAAGAACTCTCACAGGTTCTGCTGCGAAGTGGTATATAGAATTACCATGAGGTTTCTTCACCGAATTCAACACCCTAGATATGGATTTCCTCACCCACTATCATTTACCTATCCGTTATGAAACGGGGACCAAGATTTTGAGTTATTTCAAACAAAACAAAGCCACTCATATATCTGATCACATTCATGAGTGGTGACGGAGACGACGTCTCATCAAATTTGAACTTCCCGATCAGTTGTTGGCAGAGTGGTTCACAAAATCATTTTTGAATGACATCGATCATGACATTGCCATGGGTGGAGCTGTCACAGAAGAACATGCCATAAGTCGTGCTCAATACCTTGACCTTGTTTACTCACAAATGGGTACTCTTTACAACTTGCTCCCTAATGCACCTCGTCCTTCCACTTCTGCCACTTCAACTACTCTAGCTACTTCTCTTGCAGTCGATGGTGTTATTGGCACTTTCCATGCCCAACCACATTCTGCCTCAAGCAACAACCCCAAACCTGCTTCTTCTAATGTTCAAAATGATCTGTCTCCTACCCCTCCCACCGGCAAGACTTCTGAGGTAAATGTTGTTCAATCTACCCCAGCCGAAAGAAACAAATATAGAGAGGGAAAGGGTAAGAATAAGGAGGACAAAAATAATTCTCAAGCAGAGAGAACCAAAACCCCACCTGTTGACGATAGGGATAAGCACAAACCTCACTACCCTTGTCTTATCTGTGGTGATGATCACTACACAAAGGATTGTCCACGACGCGCTGAGGTTACTAAGTTCCTTCAAGGGGCCTCGAAACCACCCACTCCAACCATTTTGTCCCAACCCTTCCCCTCTCAACAATAGGCCCAATTGGTCATTCATGACCAACCTTCCCCTTCCACTACATCCTATGTATTAATGTGTACTAGCGATTCAAAGAAGAATGACATCGCACTTACCACTCAAGCCAAAGATTATTCTCCCTCTAAAAAGAAGGTTGATGTTATACCTCCTTCATTGGTCCAACCATCTCCCACGACTCCACCTACCAACGGTCCTCTTCATCTCAAACGACCGAGCCTTGACACAGTTCTTCGCCCCCCTCCATAGGGCGTCGTTCAGAAATCGACTTTCAATACTCATGCTCATGCTGCCCAGAACTACATCATTGTTGAAGATCTGGCCCAAGCACCTTCCGCGATGTCAGCCCTCAAAGTCCTTCAAAGTTGTCCCATACAATGGAAGGCACTGTTGAAAGCTATCGGTGGAATCGACCCGACAGATACGAATTTAATAATTTTTGACTTAGAAGATTACATTCCAAGGTTACCCCCTCAACTTGCATTCCAAATCCAAGTGATTGTCTCCGACAAAAACATTTGTAGAACCGTTATCGACGAGGGTGCCTCGACGTGTGTCATGTCTGTTACTTGCTGGAAAGCCATCGGCTCTCCCTCTTTGAGTGAATCCCATAACACACTCAAATCCTTCAATGGATCCAGTTTTAAGACTTACTGTGTCCTTCCTTCATTGCCAATCATCCTAGAAGACAAAACGGTCCAAGTCGAAATGGAAGTATTTGACGCTCCTCTCGATTACAATATTCTACTTGGCCGTAGCTGGATCGATTCCATGCACGCAGTTGTGTCGACTCTTTTTCATGTTGTACGTTTCCCACATCAAGGAAAGGTAATTACCATCAACCAATTAGCCTTCTTTAACTTGGATATGCGTACTGGAAACATACCGTTCATCGCCAAAACCCCATCGGGTTATGAGAACGTCGGTGTAGGTCTTCTCAAAGACTCTTCGTTAATGGGTACCTTCCCCATTCCACCACCCGATGTTCCACACTCGTCTGTCACTTCAATCAACATGATCTCCACCTCGATTCACGGGACACTTGCATCTCATGAACCATGGATGGTACCCGACCCCGACGATCATCTTCATTATGGTGACGAAATGCCCTTAAGTCCAGTCGAATCTGCCTATCAGGCCATTCAATCGGCAACCCCTTCTACCCCCTCTCTTGGTGATTTATCTCTAGATCCTTTCCGCGTCATTTTTACCACAGACGAGATGATTATGTCTTTCATGGAAGACACCCCCTGGAATGATGGCCATCACCGTTCCATTATCTTCCTAGAACAACACACCATCGAGAGCTACCAATGAATCTTGACCCCGCTGACCATTGTCGTCATTTCAACCGTTCCCAAGTCCACACATGATGTGTTTTCCAAAGGGAACTTAAGCAATATCCTGCCCACTATTCCCCTCGACATATCCATCAAACCTGGAATTGTCAAAAATGTGCATATCGGAGCTTTGTGTTCCCCTAATGAAATTGTCACCTACAAGTCACTTTTCAAAGAGTTTTTTGACGTCTTCGCCTGGAGCTATGAAGAAATGCCAGGCATCGACCCCGACATTGTGATACATGAGATTAAGACATACCCAGACGCTAAACCCGTTCGACAACGCCTTCATCCAGTTCACCCACATAAAGTGGTTGCTATCAAGCTTGAAGTCGAGAAACTTCTCAAAGCCGACTTTATTTACCTAGTGGCCCTCACTGATTGGGTTTCCAATCTTGTCTCAATCGACAAGAAACAAGGCACAATCCGCGTATGCGTTGATTATAGGGATATTAACAAAGCTTGTCCTAAATACAACTTTCCTACCCCCTTCATCGATCAGATTGTCGAGGATTGCGCCAGAAGCGAAATTTTCTCTCTGATGGATGGTTTCTCCAGATATAATCAAATCAATATTGTTCCCAAGGATTAACACAAAACCGCTTTCATTTGTCCTTGGGGCACTTTCTCCTATCGGAAACTTCTTTTTGGTCTAAAGAGCATTGGCGCAACTTTTCAACGTGCTATGTCTTATGCCTTCCATGATATCAAGCACATTGTGCAACCATATCTTGATGACTTACCTGCTCATTCCATGTGCCAATTTGATCATCCAATCCACCTTCGAGCCATTTTCATCCGCTGTCGGTTTTACCATATACGCTTGAATCCTCACAAATGTGTTTTTTACATGGAATCCGGAAAACATCTAGGATTTATCGTTTCACATCAAGGGATCAGGGTAGACCCTTTAAAGATCGAGGCGATTCTCAATCTCCCTCCTCCTTCTACGCTTTGCCAGTTACAAAGTTTGCAAGGGAAAGCAAACTTTCTTCTTCGTTCCATCCCGAACTACGCCGAGATAACTCTTGGATTTACATGACTCCTCAAAAAGGGGTATGAGTTCATATGGGTTACCATCAAAAACAAAGCCTTCGAAGCTTTGAAATTGTCCCTAACATGTGCTCCGCTTCTCTTCCCCCCCGATTACAGTCGCGATTATTTCCTCTACCTCGCAGCCTCGGATTACATCATTGCTATGGTTCTCGTCCAAGAGGATGATTCTCATGACGAACATGTTATCTATTACTTGAATCGAAGTCTAACGCCTACTGAAACCAAGTATTTACATGTCGAAAAACTTGCCTTGGTAGTTGTCCAAGCAGTTCAACGTTTTCGGCACTATATCCTCTCTCGCAAGACTACGGTAATTTCTAACTACAACCCTATGCAACACATTCTCACGTGTCAATTGATAGGGGGGAAATACTCCAAATGGATCATCATACTCCAAGAGTTTGACTTGGAATTCAAACGAGCTAAGTCCAAGAAGTCCTTAGTATTTTTTGAGTTGATATGCGATTTTCCCTACTCTGAAACAGAAAATGTAGCAGCCGATTGATTACCTAATGAATCCATTTTCCTAATTATTTCCGATGATCTTTGGTACGGAAATATCATCATATATCTCCAAACCCAGACTTTCCAGCCCAATTTGTCCAGTACTGACCAGCGTCGAATACGCTACCAAGCCCGTCAATATATTATCCTCGGAGATACTCTTTATCGTCGTGGGATTGAATCAGTTTTTCGACGCTGCCTCACGTTCGACGAAGCCGAGAAAGCCTTAAATAACTACCATTCTAGAGATTTTTGTGGTCATATGTTTGGGTATGCTACTTCCCAGAAGATCTTATGAGCAGGGTATTTTTGGCCTTCTTTATTTAACAATTGCATAATCATAAGATACGATCACATCCTACTCCTCTTCACCCTGTGGTCTCCGTTGGTCCTTTTTCGAAATGGGGTATCGATTTCATGACATGTCACCCCCACTTGGACGGGGGGCATGGATACATTATTGTAGCCGTAGATTATTTTACGAAATGGACCGAGGCGATGCCGACATTTGACAATACTGGAAAGACCGCAACATTATTCATTTTCAATCACATCATTGCTCATTTTGGTGTTCCTCAGGCTATCGTCACTGATCATGGTAGCCACTTTAGAATCTTCATGATGTCTGAACTCACTGAAAAGTTGGGTCTTTGCCATGAAAACTCAACACCCTATTACCCACAAGCCAACAGCCAAGTCGAAGCGATTAACAAAGTTATCATAACCATGCTTCAACAAATGATAGGAATTCATAAAACAAGTTGGCACACAATGTTGTTTTCAACATTGTGGGCTTACAGGACATCCGTTAAGTCCGCTACTGGGTTTACACCTTTCCGGTTAGTCTATGGTCTAGAAGCCATCCTCCCGATTGAATGCGAGATACCCTCTTTAAAACTAGCCGTCGAATTCCTACCAAACACTTATGTAGAAGAAGAACGCCTATTGTATCTCATGCAATTAGACGAAACTCGACATGACGCTACCCTAGTCATAGAAGCCCAAAAGAAACGTGTCAAGGCCCAATATGACAAACATGTCAAGCCTCGCGTTTTCTCCAAGGGAGATCTAGTTCTCCTCTACGAAGAAGATCGAGATATGCTAGGAGATGGAAAATTTGAAGCCATGTGGTGAGATCCTTATATCGTTAGACGCGTTTTTGAGAAAGGAGCCTACGAGTTAGTAGATTACGATGGTATCCCTTTGATTGAACCTAGAAATGGGTTGTACTTAAAGAAGTACTATGCATAATATCACCTGTGCACGAGTACTTGTATTTTATTGCATCATACTTCTTGTGTGTTACTGTAGTTTGTTTTTTTCGTTATCTTGTCTCTGCCCTTATGTTACAGTGTGTTTGGTTTTTAGATGTCGGAGTATTCGCTACCCCACATTGGCTTCACTGATGGTGCTAGCCGTAGTACTCAGAACCTTGCTTCTGCTACATGGGCAATTTATGCCCCTACAAATGAACTTATCACTCTACGAGGGGTGTGCCTCGGTCGTGCGACCAACAATATTGCAGAGTATAGAGTCGTTATCGAATTGTTGATTGATGTTATATCGCTTAGTATTCATCACTTGGTTGTGCGACTCGATTCGTATCTCATAGTACTATAGTTAAGTAATGTCTATTCTATTCGAAGTCCTACTTTGTTAAGGGTATATTTGTGAATTCGCCTCTTGGAATGTTATTTTGATTATATTGAGTATCAACATATTCCTAGATGTCTAAATACATTAACTGATGCATTAGCTAACTATGTATTAGACATACATTTGGGTCATTTATAAATCAATCACATCACAAGTATCACACAACACAAGATAAGCCAGTAGAAACCGTATGTATATATAACAATCAAAAAGTTTTTTACAAAAAAGTTCTGTCCGAGGACCAAAATTTCAAAATCTAAAGCTCATAGATTCTACAAAGTAACATCATGGATGATGTTCACGGTAACACATGACTTCCCGGGAAACCCTACGAAGCAATCGGCCAATAGACTCTGAAACTCCCACCATATGACGCTGATAACATCGCGGGACCTCTCCAAGAGGCATGTCTGGAATGTCTGCAGTCAAACCCTCTAAGTTTTGTTCCACTGGGCCTCATAATCTTTAGCGTCCCATCGTGGCACTGGAGCCACCTCTCCTCGTTGTTGAATAGGAGAAGTACCCAGAGGTCGATAAGGCCCCACGTCTATGTCATCAAAAAATATTTTTTGTAATTAGACCTCGGACAATCATAAAAACATTTGCATATGATAAAATTCACAAAAACATTTAAAAAAGTTAAAAATGTGTGTACTTATTACCGAGATCTCCCCACTGAGTGCCCTCAGGCAGGGCCAAGTCTGGATCCCCTCGAAAGTCCAACTCGGCATAGGCATAATCATCGACCATCAGCATTTGTCGTCGCAACAAGTCGAAGAAGGAATTATTGTATTTGATGATTGGTCCAACTACATGTTGGGCCATGAGGTTACACCACCTCAGCATCCTCAGATCCTCTAGAGCCGGTAAACCCCACTCAACCTGCAACCTCAACAAGGGAACCCTCTCAAGAAAGAATTACACCAACAATGACCCGTACCCGAATTGCTTCAGGTCGCCTCTCCTGTATTTAGTCCACTGCCTCTTCATGCTACGAAAGACTGCGTCTACCCAGTTAAAGACCCGAGGCTCAGTACACTCTATGGTGTACTGAAAGTAGCTCTGGAGATCCATGTGTGGAGTAGCGCTCCCATCCATAAGAGCAATGGTGAACAAAATAGTGCGAAGGGTCAAATCGTGGACCCCCCAAATAGCCACTTTTCCTTTGCTTCTTTCCACCTCTAGAACACAGTACAGACGACAATATTCACTCATAGGCAGCCCACCACCTCGGCTACTAGTTAAGCTAGCGTGATACCCATGCCATGACAGTCCTGTCAGGAAATAAACATCCTCAATATCCAAGGACAATGTGTGGACCCCTACGTGGAATACTTGTTGGTCCACGTCCCACATATGAACAAGGTACTCCAACAGCCTGACTTGGTCCCTCATACCCAGGATCCGAAAGAATTTCAATAGACCACAGTCTCGCAAAGTGGCAATGGTGCCTGGGTTATTCCCGGAAATAGAATTATCTTCTTCATGCTCTCTTTAACGCCATTCCAGAACCATGGTGACAACCAAATACCTGTACAAGAACCATAAGAAGAAGGTCAACAACTCCCTTCAAGCCTTGGTACATTTTTCATTCGGAAAATATTAAACAAAATTTTCACTTTGCGGTTCTTGCAGGTGCCCCTTTGGCACAGTGCGAGGTTCTCGCAGGTGCCTTTGGGGTCACCTACGAGAATGATGCATTCTCACAGGTCTCATGTGGCTGGACTGCGAGAATGCCTGAGCGCAAATTTGAGCCCTAAAACAAGCTCAAAAACTTGAAATTTACCAATGAAAATTAAAAATTGAACCATGAAAAGATAGAAGACAAGGATCTTACCTCACTGCCAGATATGGTTCGCCAAATGGTTGTTCGTACCTTTCATAATCGAGCGTCGAAATTCAAGGGCAAAAGAGGGGTTTTGGGCTAAAATCTTGGCAAAGTTACAATGACTATGGTAAAAAGAAATTTTACCCACTTATATTTACTTTTACCATTTTTGTTGGTTTTATAATTGTTTTAATTATTAAACCTAATGCCTAATACCTTTATGAGTGCGAATTTTTGCAGACATGATGACTTTGACATCCATACATAGGGATACAGATATTTTTTCTCTTTTTCATCGCATGTTTGAATTGTTTTTTTATGGTTTTTTGCACAAAACCTCGAGCTTCGTCTTTGTCTATTCTCACGCTCGAAAATACATGAGAACATAATCGAGCACACTTTTATCACTTTTTTGGGCTCAATGAGGTTATACGAAAAATGAACCCCCTGGAGTCCTCTTTAAGCTCTTTTTAGATTCTCTAAACATGAAAAGATTGCCGAGCGATCTTGCTATTTTCACACTCGTTAAAGTATTTGAAGAAAGCATCTGTTGGGCGATAATTTATCTCTTTTTTGGTCTCATCAGACTATTTTATGAAAAATGAACTGAGAGAGTTCTCTTTTGAGTGTTTTCCAGACTCTATAATCATGAAAAACCTTCGATTTTTCTATCTTTGGATTCGTTAAACAAACATCGAAAGACCCGTAATGGGACCAAACCACTCCTTCCTAGGGTTCGTTAAACATACACTGAAGGACTCATCCGAAGGATGAACTTACATCAACAAGCATATGTTATCCTCCTCAAACTTGCGTAAAAATAAAGAGGTACTCGCCAAAAATGGTGGGGGAAATTTTGGGAAAGGGATGTGTTTTCGTTTTCGTATTATTGGCAGTAAGTGTCGCTCTTGAACATGAAACCCCCCTATTCATTATCTGAATCAGGTTTGGGAAATCCATTTGTCTCTCATTCGATTTGCTACAAGGTCATATCCTAAGTCGTCTTTGAGTCAGTTATACCAAATCATTGGTCATGTCATTCATATGTTCAAGAGAAGTTCATCCAAAACCTCTATTGAATTGGCCATCTGCAGTGGTCTATTCTCTCTGTGTCAGCCTTCCCTATGTCTGATTCAACTTACATCATACTCTGTTTCGCCTTCAAAAAAATTTACTCATTTTGTGTCATTGATGGGGGATACATCAAGGCCCTCCTATGACGAGTTTTGTTATGTTGACTCCAACTCATTATCCATAAACAAGACTTAGAAATTATATGGTACCTTGGAACTTGCATGCCTCAATGGCAAGTTTCCTCGCTTTCGACAATGGATTTTCATCATTAACCTCTGATCGGGAGATTTTGTCGAATGTTCGACCTCAACTCATTTGTTCACATTCGGTGGATTGTACTAGTGTACCTTGGGAGTCATTGACATTAATGGTGATTTCCCTCGCACTTGTTAACGGTTTCATCAATGACCAGTAATCAAGTGGTTAGATTCGTACTTTCAGGTGACGAGATTGAAGACCCTGGATCTCATCTCTTTGATCCAGGTTGTGATGGAATATGTATAATTTGTTGACACATAGATCCACTTTGTATGTCTCGTGGCTATGTTGTCTTAATTTGAATTTTCTTGCATGGATCCACAGTGTATTCTTGGTGGCTATGCAATATTTTGACGGCATGGATCCACGGTGTATGATTGGTGGCCATGAACTATGTTTATGATGTCATCTGTCTGTGATCTGAGTATGGGAATGCCTACCTCAGAACTAGTATGATATTTTGCAGATGCTTGGTTGTTTACAAGTTTCCAATTAGGTGCACTCCTGGTTTCCGACACACACATGCAGTTTACAAAGTATTTCGGCTGTCACAGATTGCAACCTCATACTTTGGGGGGAATTCTGTTACACATGATTTTGGTCATCTTGGTGATGTATTAACAATGGTGTACTCAGACTCCCAACAAGAAATTTCTCCTGAGAAAAGTGGCATTTATCTCATTCCAGAAAACATATTTTCAAAGTGAGTTCATAGGCTGCATATGGCCTGGGGTGCGAGAATGACCCATTCTCACAGTCCACCTTCATCTAGGGTGCAAACTTCTCACAGGTTTCTCTATACACAGGGTGCGAACTTGTTTTTAAGCTTGGAAAAGAGATGAAGTCTCGAGGGTTCTAGAAGGGAATCTTCTAGAAAATGGGTTGGCATTCGTATGGTTGTCATTTTACTAGTTTCCCTGATTTGGTGGGATCATTCTCATCCATGTAACCATCTAACCCTCTCCTATATATTGAAAGGATTCTCATGGAAAAGGTTAAGCAAGATTAATTGAAGAATTGGTGAAGGAATTGTGTGAAGAAACCTGCTTGAACAGAAGCTTGGAGACTCTAGTAGGTCTATCAAGAGGAATTGGATCTTCTTCATGCAAGGAAAGAGCAAGTGTGTGTGTTGGAACCAAGAGTCACCAAAAGGAATCTTGCGACATCAAGGCGATCAGGTTGTATCTTCTACTTTCAATTAATATGATAGAGTGACGTGTCATTTTTGTTGATTAAGGTTGGTTGTCATTGATGTCAACCCTTGAAGAAAGACCCGTAGCACAAAGTTTTGGGTAATGGACCCAATAGTGTTTGATGTAAATATGACTCATTATTGTTTTTTCATGGTTGATAAGAAGTAAATATGGATGAACTCCAAAGCGGTCCCCTTATGGTGAAATCCCTCACGGGAAGACGCTTTGTGGAGTAAGAGAACCCATGATTAATTATGGAATAATGAGATGAGGGAAAGTGAATTTGTCAGGGAAAATATCCTAGATGGATATTTATTGTCATGTAATTTCCGGTGGTATGTGGAACATCACATAATTCCTCGCGGTTAGAGAGTTATGGCCATGAGAAGTTGGAGACCCCAAGTTTGGGTAATGGACCCAAGTTTGTTTGATGGATAACTCTATGAGTTATGATATATTTTCAGATAATACTATTCTATATGGATAGTACATGTCATTCCATTTCTGGTGGTATGTATAATGTCACATAACTCCGCACGGTTTGAGAGTTATGGCCTTACGAAGTTGGAGGACCCTCATATGTCATCTAGAAGCCCCAAAAGGTCAAAGTAATCAAAGTGGTTTAAGAGATTTTAAAAGGTAAATAATAAAGTGAAGTGAT
>ML781678.1:108874-143620 GCA_009831015.1 Picea engelmannii | reverse complement strand
AAAGAGGTATTCAGACTGCACGGTATGCCGAAAGAGATAGTGTCTGACAGAGACACAAAATTTACTTCCAATTTTTGGAAATCACTGATGGTTGGATTGGAGACCAAATTGTTGTTCAGCACCGCCTATCACCCTCAAACCGACAGACAGACAGAAAGAGTGAATCAAATACTAGAGGATATGTTAAGGATGCATGTAATACATCAACCCATGAAATGGGAAGACTACCTGCCATTGGTATAATTCACCTACAACAACGGCTACCAAGCATCCTTAAAAATGAGTCCCTTCGAGGTCCTCTATGGTAGACCTTGTAATACTCCAGTCAGCTGGAGTAATCCTGTAAATAGGATTTCTTTTGGACCCGACATGTTGAAAGAAATGGAACAACAAGTGACTCAGATAAAACAAAATCAGAAGATCGCTCAGAACCGACAGAAACGTTATGTTGATCAAAAGAGAACTCCAAGAGAGTTTAAAATGGGAGACCATGTATATCTCAGAATTAAGCCCAGAAGGAGTTCCTTGGAAATGGGAGCTTGTGCCAAGTTGGCACCCCGGTATTGTGGACCCTTTGAGGTTCTAGATAAAGTGGGACCTGTAAACTATCGGCTAGCACTTCCTCCCACAATAAAAGCACATAATGTTTTTCATGTTTCATTATTGAAGAAATATGTACATTATGCTAATCATATAATTGATTGGTCTGTGATCCAGGTGGAACCGGAGGGAGAATTTCTACCAGAACCCCAATGCATACTAGATAGAAAGGAAACCCCACTCTGAAACTGAACCATTTCACAGGTCAAGGTGCAGTGGAAACATTTTGGCCCAGATGAGGCTACATGGGAAATGGAGGATGCCATGAGATAGGCATATCCGATTTTGTTTACTTCTGTACATGAAATTCATGTTAGTAGATAAGAACATCGAGGACGATGTTCCTTTTAAGGGGGACATAATTGTAACACCCTGTTTCCCCCAGTTTGTAAAAATAACTGGACTGGCCAAGAACTATGGAAAACTCATGAATGTGAATATGTTATGTGAATGGACCTTATGGAAAAGGTCAATAAATGTGAATAGAATTATGAATTTATATTGCAGGAATGCTGAGAGGGGATGTGCAGAAAAAGAGACCACAATGGTGGTGGAAGGCACCTGGAAAGGTGGCATTAACTTCCACCGAGAATTAATACCGTATTTGGACTCCACTGGCCCGGAGAACCAAAAGCAGCTCGCTGGCCCTGAATTAAATGTCTCGCCGGCTGGCAGGTAGATGGCTCCTCAGAAATTTAATGAGGGATGGGGAGGTGAACCGCCTATGCGTAGAGCCATCATGAATGACCAGCGCGAGGGAAATCGCGCCACACACAACCTCGCAAGAGGATAAGGCGTGGGGTAGAAGCGATTGGGGGAGATGTGAGGGGAGAACTCTGGCAATATGTAGAGTAAGTGATAGCAGAGAGGAAGGAGAGTAACCTTCGCTCCTGGTCACTAGCAGACAGAGATGCAGTCTCACAACATCGTGGTCTCAGCTCGGGGGTGGCTAGTGGTAAATCCGCTGGGAGTCGCTAAGCCTACGGTTGGGTGGAAACGAGCACCCCTCTCAATAGTAGCATAACCCCTGGTGTTATTTCTGATAAGTGTTTTGCCTCTAGAATCTTGAAATATATATATATATATATATATAGATATATAGATATATATATGTCTATTCTGATGATTATTCCCATAAGCTGTGAAACTGTGAATGAATTCATTGTAAGAATGTCTGTAGGATGTTTTGATCAGTTCTAGTAGTTGTATATTTGTATGGAAGAGACTACATATGGCATATGTCCTCATGAATTCTTATTTACATGCGTACTGATCTAATTCAAACTTCATGTCTGGTTCTCGGGTGGATATACCCTTATCTGCCTCAGATAGTACCCTGAGTAAATCTCCCCATAGAGATACCCTCCTTGAAAATCCCATCAAGAACCCATGAAGTAAATGTGAAGGCGTAAAGCCTTAGTAACCCTGCATGAGGAGAAACGATCCTCTTGAAAACCCGAGATGGCAGCATAAGGATGGAATATCGAATCGATGGATGAGATTCGGTCGGGAGATCTGTGGTCACTCACGACTGTCAGATCGGAAGGAGAAGATGGAGTGTTAAGTTCCTTAACCTTGATAGGTGGTGATTGACGGACGAGATTTCGTCGAGGAATCTGCAGTCACCCACGACCATCCGATTAGTAGGAGAAAGTAGGGCGTTAAATTCCTTACCACTTTGTTTTCCTGTGTCTTCGTGGGTAGCGAAGAGTTTAGGACCGTAGATCCCCAAGGTCCATGAGAGTATCCAGACCGTGGATCTTTCCACGTTCAGGAAGTCGTGGGAGAGCCCACAAGTTAGGAATCTGTCTGAGCCGTCGGATCTCAGCAGAAAAACCCGACAGTCGTTGGATCTGTCAGGAGTTACATGAGGGTTAAGAACCCAGTGTATAGGGGCGAAAAAACCTAGAATAGATCTAAGTCGTCTAATTAACGGAGGCCATGTGTCGTAATATTTCCCATTTCGGGAAATCGGGAATCGCGGAATCGGGATTCCTATTGACAAGAGATCGGGACTTTCTATTGTGGAAACCCCGGGATAGATTTGAGCCATCCGATTGACGGAGGCCATGTGTCAAGAGATCACCCATTTAGGGAAACCGAGAGTCGGGAAATCAGGAGTCCTGTTGACAAGAGATCCGAACTTTCCATTGTGGAAATCCCAGGATGGATCTGGGCCATCCGATTGACAGAGGCCATGTGTCGTAAGATCTCCCATTTCAGGAAATCGAAAATTGCGGAATCGGGATTCCTGTTGACAAGAGTTTGGGATTGTCCAAGGTGAAAACCTCGGGATAGATCTGAGCCGTTCGATTGACGGAGGCCACGCATCATGAGATCTCCCATTTTGGGAAATCGGGAATCGCGAGATCGGGAGTCCTGGTGACAAGGGATCGAGACTTTCCATGGTGGAAACCCCGGAGCAGTTGTGAGCCATTCGATTTAAGGAGGTGACGTGTTGAGAGATTAACCATTTCGGGAAATTGGGGAAAGGGGATTCGGGAGTTCCGCTGACAAAAACCCGGGCTCTTGACTTGAAAAATCCCGACCCATAATGTCAAGACGATAGCATGTAGCTAAGTCCCGATGAATGAACAAGATTCCTTTGGGAAATCTCAGGGTCCGTAACGACCGTCCGATGTGAGGAAGAGATGCCAGTTTTACGCTAGGGCATGAATGCGCATTAGGGTAAGTAGCGATCAGATCTGGATGGCCAGAGTCCACCCGCCCAGATCTACGGCTAAGGATGCATTCCGGAGCCCCCTTGCCATTCTACCTTTAATGGGGGGGGGGGTCCGGAATTGGATGCACAACTCTCGAACGGTCAAGATTAATTCATCATGATCAACGACGCTCAGGTGGATTCCGGACCCCCCTTTCCATTCTGCCTTTAATAGGGGGGGGGTGGTCTGGAATAGTGTGGCATGTGAAGTGGGGCCCCCTCCTGTCATGTCGACTACCGTGTCGTGTTTCCCTCTCTGCCACCTGTATTCCACTTAACCACGCGATGGGGCCTGTTCTCATTGGTTGTTCTCTACCCCTGTTGGGATTTGTCCCTATTGACCGGTCGCTAGCCCTGTCGGGGTTCGGCGGTTGCAGAAATGAACGATTAGACATTACTGTAGCACTGAGGCGTGAAATACAAATAGGCACTGCATTCAAATTGAACCATGATAATGAACACGATCACATGGGAACGGAGTAAGAGAGAAAGAGCTAGCTTGCGCTAGGCCTCCATAGGTAATTCGGGGGTTCTAATTCGGCAGAAGAATGGAAAAATGCGATTGAGGTAGTGGGTATGTGACACAAGATGACATGAAGGCATTATTCGATGGAAGGGAAAAAGAGAGAGATTTCCTCCCAGGTGATTTAGTATTAAGGTGGGATGCAAGGAAGGAAGAAACATTGAAACATGGTAAATTCGATCACCTCTGGTATGGGTTGTTGTAGGAAAATCTCCCTGCGGACAGGTAGATCACCTCAATGAGATAGACTCTTAACTCTAAGACAGAAAGTGCTTAACATGGACACTGACATCCTTTCAGATCTATACAAACTAATGCATGAGGAGGAAGAAGAATAGAAGTACCTTTTATCGACGTTTGTCCCTGCACGCTCCGAGTTGAGCTCCAATCTTTCGCTCCTCGATGAGCTCTGTAGACAAAACAACAGTACGACCACTTCCTACTCTATTGAGATTAGTCCGAAATAGGCCTATCTACTAAAGAGACAAAGTCATGTGAGATTGAACAAGAATTAGAAAGAAACAGGCCAAGCAAATTATATTAATGAGGACAAAACATTGCTTACAGCCGTAGATGGATTGTAGCAGTTCTACCAAGTCCTCCTTGTCTACACGTTGCTCAAAATATCCACGATTCAAATGATAGCAGCTTCACTAATCACTCTCCTATGAGATCATAGGTCTCTTGCTTCCAAAATATCTCTGTTCCAGCACCACTTATGAGAAAGCTTGCTTATATAGCCTTGGAGAGGCTTTAACCACTTGAGATACCCTTGGGGAAGTTGAGGATTTGCCCCCTTCAGTTGAGGATCTGCCCTAAGATCATGGCTGGACTAGGGATTTGAATCCAAATGCCTTCCAAGAATGAAAGGATCCTTCCCCCATTCATCTCAACAACTTAACTACTGCCTAGAATAGGTAGCGCTCCCTCAAAAGGACCATCAAAGTGTTGTAGCGCTCCCTAGTAGGCTTTAGGGGGGCGCCAGCGCTCTCAAAATCCATAGCACTCCCTCAAAAGGGCTAGAGGAGCTTTATAACTCTCCCAGACAGTGTAAGGGGGAGCATCGACGCTCCCAGAAGAGGTATAGGGGAGAGCTCTCCTTCAAAAGATCAGTTTTTGAGGTTCTTTCAGATGGCAAAAGGTTTGTAAGCCTGCTGACTCATTTATCCTCTTCCAAATCAAATGGTTGAGGTGTTTTAAGTGTCCTTCTCATGTCGTTATAGGCACGACATAGGCATCGTGGCATTATGCTTCCCTGACACTTGTGACACTTGTAAGCAAAATGTGACACTTGCGACACTTGTAATGACGACATTTGCGACACTATCGAAGTGAGTAATTTTGACGTGTAACACGGGCCGTTCAAAGTCTCGGATCTCGAAGGAAAAAAATTATTTCCTGCTAGAAAATCTAGATGGTGAAATCCTCAACGCCCCTGNAAAAAAAAAAAAAAATTTGTATATTCATATATAGAATTTCTTTTACATATGTATATATTTTTCATTATGCATTGCTATTTTGATTTCCTTTTCTTTTCGTAAATTATCGACACCTTTAAAAAAAAATCCTCAATAACCTTCATATTTTCCTTTTTACAGGTTTCCAGCTGCAAACAAAATGAATAAGAGAGGTACACAGAAAGTCGAGTATCGGAAAATAAATTGGCTTAAACAGGGGATATAAAGGATTTTTGATAGTTTGAGAAGAAAATGAAATGGTAAGGTAAAGGTAATATTTCCTAAAAGACTTGTTCTGAAAGGATATCAAAGAAAACCAAGATAACCTCATAAGATACAACAACATCATTTGAACTAATAAATAAAAGAACATTTCCACAGTTAATCGTTTATGAAAGAATCAGACGAAATAAACAAGTTACTCAAAGTAAAGTGCCCCCGAAAAATATTTTCAAGAGTCAGTTTTGGATTTTGGACCTCTGTTTTTCAGGTTATAGCTCTCCATCTATCATCCTTTTATGTTTTCTGGTTTACCTTTGAAAATCCAACATCTTTCCGGTTTAGCATACGTAGGGAAAAGAGATTATGTTTTAACCTCAAGAGCTTCAAAGAAGACTATGAAAAGTAAGCTAGTCTTCACAACTCCTCTGTCCCCTGCTAAACAAAGTGACGCTTAAGTGATCCTGACTTTTCTAGGTTTTTCAACAGTTTCGGAGGATTGAGGCTTTCTCAAATAGAACACCCCAAAAAAATAATTTTTCCCTTTCTCCCTGCGAACGAAGGTGTTGTGAAAGTTAAGGAAAGGTTGGTACCGAGTAATCAAAGTAAGTTGACAGACCTATAATGCAAAATATTACACAGATATCAGCCCTCATATAAACTGATTGCCCCCATATTCGCGCTCTAAAAAAGAAAATTATAAGACAGGTGATGAAAGGAAATTCAGAACTGATTTCCCCCATCTAGTCCAAGAGACAATGAAAGGAAATTCAGAAATGATTGCCCTCGTCTCAGCATTTAAATGCATAAATATATTCTGAAGTGGTGAAAGGAAATTCAGTAAAAAGGGACTGATAACTTCACTGGGTTACTGAATAGGCTCGCTGGCAGTGAAGCAATATCCGAGATATCTGTAAGGCTGTTATACATGATTATCACTCTACTCTGGTAACCAATTCTTTTTAAAACATGATCTACATCCCAAGTTCAAATAGGGCTTCCTGATTAAAAACATATAATTTTCTTCTTTTGATGCAAGCCGATAGCCATAAGATCTATTGGGTCCTCTAGAATTGTTTTGATTGTCTTAATGCAGACCTAAATTCAGTAACGAGAAGGAGAGAGTCGTGAAAGGGACTACAGCTGAGTTTAAAAAGTATTTGAGTCTTGAACGCTTTTCGAAGGTAAACGACGGAATCCCTTTCCCCTTCGGTATCCTGTTCTAAGGAACATTTTCGTTGGATTAAAGCCATTGACTCCATTTACCCAATATATGGCACGTGGTCTACTGTTATTCCCATCTTGTAGGAAAACAGGATCTCTAGTTGGAGCCTATGTTGGAGCCACCTTTGTTTTTTAGTCTGTTTAAAATTTCATATCTAAATGTTTGAAATCGAAAGTCGATTTTCATATTTTTCCCAAAATATCAGAAGTCTCATCGCACAAGCAGCGACGATTATCATGCTCTCAAGGCATGATTTATTTTTTAATTATTTCAACAAGTCTCTACTTTTGAATCTCGGGATGTCGCATGTTGGGAGTTATAGATCACATAGTTTACAAATCCCGAGGGGAGAAACGACGAACTAGTTTTAAAAAGTTACCCAGATCCTTACAGAGAGTAAAAATACTCTAAACCGCAGTTAAGCATCATCGGGATTTCGTGTCTAAGTGTTTGCTAGCTCCAAAAGTCTTACCGTTGTAACCTCGATAGCCGAAACTGCGAGATTCTTGTTTTAGTAACCCGGGTTAATGTTAAAGGTAAAAGGTTTAGCCGCGGTTAAGCTCCTTCGGGGATTCGCAACTCGGCGTATTTTCCCTCAAAATTTATACCTTCAAAGTGCCGAGTCGCGAAGTCGCGATAAAAATAGAAATGTAATTAATTAAAAACTTAATCCGGTCTTATCCTCCAATTTAATTAAATCATATCATCGCGATTTCGCAACTTGGCATATGAGCCTCCCGAAAGCTATACCTTCGAAGCTCCGAGTCGTGAAGTCGCGATCTTGCGATTTCGCAACTCGGCATATGAGCCTCCCGGAAGCTATACCTTCGAAGCTTCGAGTCGTGAAGTCGTGATATAAATAAAAACGTAATTAATTAAAAACTTAATATTGGTTACGTTTTGTATTAACCAAAGTTAATTAACGCAATCTCGGGTCTTAGAGGCTCAAACGGTTAAAGCGAAAACTCACGATGAGGCGAGTGCCAAAATATTAATTAAACATTCAAAAAGGCTTGATTATTAAGTTAAGCCAACATTACCAGTGTTCTAATACAAAAATTAATAGGCATAGTTTACAAGAAAATTTAAAACTTTCATTGTGCCAACTTGCACTACGAACTGTCAAAATCTAAGACATTAAGTGGAAACGAGGTGAATCGACAAGTAAGGATTTGGTTTTTATTGCTAAACTTAAGAACGATTTGACCATTCTGTTCCTAGGTATGACCTAGCTTTAAATGGTCGAAGGAGAGCTAAAGTAGAATCCCCCGCCATGGCCCCGTGAAAAGCATCTAAAGCCACTATTGAGGTTTTAGGTCAAGGTTCAGACAATGTTTCTGATACTTCACCTCGAAGTGTCGACTCTATCAAGACCTGGTCACATATTTCTGAGGTTCTACAGTCTGAATTGGTAGATATTTCGGATGATTCCAGTGGAAATGAAAAATACGACCTGATCACCAAGTATAAGATCGTCATCCAGGATCAAATGCATAAAGTGGCGGCTAGGCCACGTCTGCTCCCTTATTACGATATGGCCATGTGGTAATTAGACCATGTGGATATACCAACTAGAACCATCATCAACGAGCAGAGGGTCACCATTGGGACTTTCAGACCCGAACAATTGCAGGCTATGTACAAGTTGCCAGCCGTGTCGAACTTTGTTTACAATGCCGAATTCCTGGATAATTTTAAATAGAAGGAATGTGTGCAATACGACAAGACTATGTCTAGTTTAATCAAAGATTTGGTTTCACACCCTGTGAAGTTCAGTGCGGACAGTAACGGTATATATTCGATAGCCTCTCTGGAACCATTGTTCAAATATATCGCTATCATGACCTGCAGACTATATGGTAGAGAGGACACCACACATTTTTTCCTTCAGTGGGTGCCTCTAATTCACATGGTCGCCAAGGGTTGTTCCTTCGACTGGGATAAAATGTTGTCTGATAGTTTGACCAGTCGAGTTACAGAGTATCGAGTGCAGAGGGAGAGTGGAAAGATTGCTTCATTCTTTATGTCCACGTATATCATGGATGTCGTGTGTTTTCTCACACCTTTTCCCTTGATGAGTTGGAGTTGGACTCCATCGGAGGCTGAACCCATCCATGTCTACCATTCAAAGTTGTGGGAAGACAAAGCCTCAGATTTTGTGTATGAAATTTTTAACTGCGTGACGGTATCGCTACATGTCACTATCTTCGGCCAACCGCCACCCAGGATCTCAGACGGTATCGCGGTAAATCTGAGCAGTATAGCCGACTGGTACGTGGAAGTGGAATTTTCATATCTCAGGGTTTTCGGTGCTTCTATTCCTCCGAATGCCTTACCATTATTTATACCCGATAGGCTGGCTTGCCGTGAGGTTGCCAGATAAACCGTAATCGATGGCATAATCAAGGATCTTAAGGGATATTCTAAGAAGGTATGGCCACCTTTTCCTATTCATTTAAATTCATATTTTTTATTAGATTTCGGGCATGCTAAAGCGGAGGCAGTAGCCCTGGAGGACCTGAAATTAGT
This sequence comes from Picea engelmannii, assembly GCA_009831015.1. NCBI lineage: Eukaryota > Viridiplantae > Streptophyta > Pinopsida > Pinales > Pinaceae > Picea > Picea engelmannii. The sequence goes on along the minus strand of ML781678.1, from coordinate 134,345 downwards.
TCATGTTGAATTCAAAAAGCACGATCCACAGAGGGTCGTAAGTAATCACCTAGCCAGTTGTGGGATAAAAAGGTTTGAACATGAAAATTCACCCTCGGATGACATTTTCCGAGGTGCGAGATCTTACGCCGAGGTGTTGGCTCAGATTGCAAGCCCTGGCACCCGAAGAGAGGGCCAATGTTTTAAAATTCCAAGAACATCGGTGGAGTTGTCTTCCCCCAGTATTGCGGGGAGAAAATCCAATAATAGTAGAGGTGCAGCGAAAAGAATCCGAAGGCTCAAAAGATTCAGCGCCAAAAGAACACCAGGACAGGAAGGAGAAAACTAAGAGTTCGAAACCGGAAATAAAAAATCCCGATCCACCGAAGAAGCAGACTCCAGTTACCACTCCAGGCCAGTCAGCTAAGCAAATCAGAGATCCCATCACCTCCATTACTCCCTTATAGTAAACTCAAGGGAACATAGACGCAGGGTGGATTTTTAACAAAGAATTGAGACCTGTAAGGATGGAAGAACTTCCACCAAATGAGTTCTTTTTTGATAAAAAGAGAAAAGTTGTGGTAAAAAGAGAATCCTATCAAGAAGAGGGATCAACGACCAAGAATTTTAAGGTTTTGACCAATGGGAAAGATAAAAAAAAAAAAAATAGTTTGCTACAGAAATAGCCGGGACATTAGGGGTGTATGCTACGGCGAATCAATTTTCAGTTGGGGTTTTGAAAAATCAGTTGAAGAGAAAAAATCACCTCATCAAAACCTTAGAAACCAAACTAGCCACAGCAGAGGAGGCTACCCAGGACTAGGCAAGTGTAGGAATAGAGCAAGCAAGAATGGTCGACAAAAGGGAAATTGAGCTTCTCAAAGCTAAGCTCGAACAAGCAGAACTGGTAGCTCAGACCAGTTAGATACAAGTGGGTCAGCAAAAATACTTAATAGGGAAGCTACATGTTAGATTAGAGTTAGTTAAAAGCCAAGTTATAAACAACGAGATATTTCAGTCCCAGGCTATGGAGATTCAGAGCAGAGTTTCTGCAGCCCAACAAAGTTTACTTGCCAAGGTAGAGATGATTTGGGACAATTGTCTGCTTATTGATCAAGTATTAGAAAACTTATATGTCAGAGAGAGAGAAGCTGGAGAAAATCAGGTCGCATTTCAAGAGGCCGTAATAGCTACAGCAAACAGGGAATCAGGAAAAGGTCCTAAGTTTTCCATTTTGGAACAGACCTGAGGTAATATTTTGTTGAAAGAATGGGAACGCAACATATCAGAAGGTCAATTGCAAGCCAAAAAGGTAAGGAAATCCTATGAAGAGGCTTTCGGTTCCATAGATGGAAATCTATTAGGCATTGATAGCGAGAGTAATGTTGAGATGTTGAGCAAAATGGATATGGCAAAACTCTCGCTTGATATAAATGAAAAAGAATAAAGAGATTCGGCTGAAATCTCACAAGTAACTATGGCATACATAGTTCAAATATATAAATGTATGATTAAACCAAGTGTGCAATTGTGCACTATTGACACCCTAGACCGACAGATGGAAGAAAGGTTGTCGCAATTAGTCAAATATTGTTACATGTTTGAGGCCAATTGTCAAGCAGAACCTTCAAGTTTGATATCTCGGATAGTGGAAAAATGTGTCACTTATACCGAGCATGCGAGAGGGCAAGCTTATGGTACCAAATAAAGACAAATATAAAAAAAAATGAAGCGATTGATCTCCTTCTTGTTGTAACTGAAAATCCTGGAACGATTGAGATTCCATCATATGTAAATCTGTATAAATATACAATAGAAGGAACGAATAGAGGCTGGACCTTTTTGGGTCGATTGTAATAGATATTTTCCTCCCTCGAGAGTTAATATAAAGAAAATCTGAAGATTCTCGATTCCGTCACGACTGTGTTATGAGTTTGTTTCCTTGTATTTCATATTTCATTTCATTTCATATATGTATCTGATGAATGCTTCGCTATAATTTAGTACAACCTCTACTATGGTGAATAAATTTTAGTTTTCTATATTGTTTACCATTTTTCCTCTGTACCGGCTATCAACAAGTATAAGACCAGTGAACATTTTAGATTTCTATATATATATTGTGCTTCATCAGGCTATTTCTTTATCTATTTTATTCTTCTGTTTATAAGTGAGATTCTCCCTTGATAAGAGCCTTACATGATAGACAGCTTAATTTTTTTCTTACATCTCATATACATTTATTAAAATATAACTCAGTTATGGGAAAGGGCCTTTGGTTTGCACCCTGTTTTCATTACCAGAGCTATAAACTCTCCTTTATATGATTGAAATCGAGACAGCATCTAAAAAAGTAGTGAGATTTTATGATCACTCTGTTCCTCTATGACTGTCCCTGTGACAAGACAACCTAATATCCAACTCGGACTATCAGATCAAACACATATTGCCTTAAATATTTTTGATACTATTCTTAAAACAACCACTATTCGGGTTGAACTGGAACATTCGTGGGCAGCGATTGAAAGGGATATAAACATCCAGGAACAGTTGGAAGCTAGACAACAACCTAGAAATCAACCCTAGCTTCCCTTGCCAGAGGTTGACAATTCTACCTTCTCTACCCCTTACTCACTTTCAGATGCCTAGACACTGTGATTCTAAGCCTTAAGTATAGACTCTGGAACAACAAAGAGATCACATGAACAATGCACAACTCAATAGCAGGTTCATATGCTTTAAAGTAAAGTAATGGAAGTCACTCAACGAATTCAACCTGTGCAAGATCTAGCATGCCTATTATTTACAGAGATCAAGAGCCAAGGAGCAGACCTTGAACAGGTCATCCTCTCAATAGAGAAACACTTGGAAGGACTGATGAATGACACACTGATCCATGAGTTCACCGAGCAAGAGGCTACAACAAGGCAGTAAGTTGAAGCATCTCGAGCCAAGCTCAAGGCATTCGAGATAGACTTGGTCAGATCGGAGTGACTCGGGATGAGTCACAGGTGAGTGTTAGGGGCTTGTTGGCCCTTGGCCAAGTTTTGGGAGTTTCTTGGTCATGTTGACCTATTTTGAGACTTCGACAGTCTGTCGAAGGAGGAGTGCAAGACGAAGCAGAGATCACGGGATCTCGACCTTTTGGGCCCCTTTTTGGGTTTTTGGGATAATGTAAGGGGAAAGGGATGTCATCCCGTGGGTTCACCCATGTTAAGGCCCACTTTTGTAATATATAAATAAGTATCTAGGCAATGTAAGAAGTGCCAATGAGATAAGTTCTAGACCCAAGTGATGTGAATGTATGTTAAGTGAAAGTAGGATTTTGGATGCTTTGTGCATGATTGTAAGAGGCTTGCAGGGTCGAGTGCAATTGGTTGTGATAGATTGTGAAAGGCTCAGTGTTGTAACGTGAGGAAGAAGGATATAGTGAGCTACACAAATCTTTTGTCCTGCACGGGGTAAGTATTGTTGAGGCTCAGCGTTGTAACTTCTTGACTGAAATAATAGAGAAGAAGAGTTGGTCGATTTAGCCCTGGGGTGGGGATGAACCACGTAAACCATGTGTCTTCTTGCTTTGTGCCCTATCTTTATGTATTCTTATGTTATATATTGAGTGCTTGATAGATAGATCTGATGATGCTTAGTTCTAATGATGTGTATATTGTTAGACCTTATCTATATTTATGTGCTAAGTGCTTGATCTATTAGAAATGAATAATTTGTTGATGCTAAGTGCTTAAATATGGTAAGATTTATGTGAAGGATGAGAAGCTCTATTTTAACAGAGAAGTAGATAATGATTGTATGTTAAAGAAATAAAGGAGACGAATTATTTATTAAGTAGTATAACCACATATCTATGTCCCAACTAAGGTTGCAGACACTTGAGTCCTGCAACCACCCCTGCCTCTACCTCGGGTGAGACTTCATCTAATTCACAGGTGTTTCCGAAAGGGTCGGTAATTAGGGTTTTTTTGGTGCGCTCCTATAGCGTTGAACCCTGGGTTGGTCACTGTGCCAACAATGCTTTAGACTATGTTGTGGGTGTCGTTCTCACTCAACACGGCCACCCCATGGCCTATCATAGTGAGACACTATTAGATGTTTTCCCTAAGTACCCTACTTACGACAAAGAAATGTACTCCATTGTGAAATCCTTTCACTAGTGGAGACATTACATTCTTGGGAAGGAGACAGTCATCCACACTGATCATAAGCTAGTGTAGTTCACGCAGACATAAGGAAAATTACAGATTGACTACCATCAAAAGTGATCCACATACTTATAAAACTTTCACCTCAACATTAAGTATAAAATAGGAAGCACCAACTACGTCGTTGATTGCCTCAGTAGACCGCCAGTAGCAGCACTCACCACGGTGCTAGAATCTTTCGGCCATGAGACCTCTGGATGGCCCCAACTCTATGAGACAGACCTGGATTTCTCCACCACCTACCAAATTTTGGGTGCAAACGCAGTTGTCGATAATTTCCATCTTCAGGATGGGTTGTGTTGTCATCTAGGCCATATTTGCATTCCATCAAGCGATCGAATGAAGATGATCTGGGAATCCCACTACAATCGGGTGACATGACACTTCGGTGTCGAAAATACAGTGGTGATGCTACAAAAACATTTCTACTGGTCGAAACTTCGACAGGAGGTCAACAAGTATATAAGGTTCTGCACTTCTTGTGTTATTTCCAAACTGACCACTGAGAAATAAGGCCTGTACATCCCTCTTCCTACTCCTGACAGGCCATGGGAATCCATATCAATGGACTACATGTCGAGCCTCCCGTCCACCAAGCAGGGAAATGACTGTGTTTTTGTGGTTGTTGATCACTTTTCTAAGATGGAGATTATGGTTGCCTACAAGAAGAGCATCACAACATAAGCCACTGCCAAGCTCTTCTTTGAATGAATATGGGTACATTTTGGAATCCCACAAACCATTGTCTCAAATCGGGACAATTGATTTCTCAGCACATTCTAGTCGAGCCTTTGGTCACTGCTAGACACCAAGCTCACCAAATCCATGACCTTCCACCCCCAGACAAACGACCAAACCGAGGTCATAAATTGAATGATCGAGCATATACTGTGCATGTATAATTCCAAGCACCCTTGCACATGGGATGAGAGTCTTCCATATCTCCAACATAGCTACAACCGAGCCCTCAATAGCTCAACCGACCATAGCCCCTTTCAGGTGGGGTTGGGATTCTAACCATTGGGTCCCATAGATGTTGCACTTCCCCTTGCAGTCACCTCGACCGACTCATCTTCTACTCCAACTGAAGCTAACAAAGCCACCCGGTTCATTGAGAGGATCCGACACATCCAACAATAGGTTTAGGATATCCTATATAAGTCCAATAAAAATTACAAGCAACGCCATGATCAACATCAGGTGCCACATAAGTTTCAGGTGGGCAACAAAGTTTGGTTGCACTTGTAGAAAGAACACCTTACAGGACCCCATCGGAATCTTTGCCCACTCCATTATGGGTCGTACACCATCACCAAGGTTGTGGGGGATAATTATTTTGAGCTCAACATTCCTCCTTTCCTTGGCTTGCACCCAGTGTTCAACGTGGACCTCCTTCAGCCTTATTTCCCACCATTATTAGACACCTTAGACGTAGCAGAACAACTGACACCGACAGAGCTCAACCGCGACTGCATACAACAGGAATCCAACGATCATATTGTGGACACATAGATCAAGGGCACTCGACAACAAAGTATCCAACTTTATCGAGTCATTAAAGTAGGGAAACTCCTGCACCAAGGCAAGTAGCTCACCCGAGGCCAAATTCAACAGAAATTTCCTCATCTGATGGGGGAACTCAACACAATGGATACCATTGATTCTTAAGGAAGGAGGATTAATCCAGGTGGATATCGGTGGCCACCCACCTTTTCCAGCTGGCTCAAAACAACTTTCTGGCAATTTTGGTAATTTACTATTTTTAGCAGTTTTTCGGGTCCTGAACTTCTGGAATCGTTTTGAGGCCCTAAATGACAATTTTTTGGGCATGTCGAAATTGAAAGAATTCATCAAGAAATTTTAATCAACAGTTCTATTCCTCAGATAGATCTTTCCAACGTGATATCGGACGCCTAAAATGGAGATCGTATGAAAAAGTTACAACCCCGGGAAGTTGATGTACTGATTTACCCAAACGGGGCCCACATGACTTTTTGTGCTTCATTTCCTAGGGTTAGGTTTTTGGATGTATAGGGTTTTTGACACTCATGTTTATTGTAAAAAGGCCTTCAAAGCCTCACTATAATCATATTCGTGTGAATGAGCTCAACCGTCACATCTCTTCTCAGAGATAAGCCACCACCATTCTAGCAAGCTTGTTTTCCGCTGCATTTTATAGTTTCAACTTATTTCCTTATTGAATAGAAAACCAGTTTTACTGTATCTATGTTATTCTGTGTTAAGCATCTGTTAATAATCTATAGTCATTTCATTATGCTCATAAAATCTGGATCAATGTGGGATCTTGATCCAAGGTGATGGAAGTGGGCATACCATGTAGCTTAAATATCTTATCCATGAAGGACCAGACCACTAAGGAAGGGTTGAAAGGATGAGCTAGGGAAAAAAAAATTAGCATCTTTTGAAAGATGGTCAACAACCACCATGACGATTTATTTTTTTCCTGCTTCTGGGAGTCCTATGATAAAATCCATTGAAACATATATCCAAATATGTGTTGGTATTGGTAGTGGTTGCAATTCCCTTGGTATATTCATCCTCTCTCTCTTGTTTCTTTGCAAAGCATCATAGGATGTTATGAAGTCTTGGATACCATTTTTCATGACGTCCCAAAAGAATGAACGCTTAGTTATTTCATAGGTTTTATGAAATCCATAGTGACCTACTATCGATGATGAATGTAGCTCCTCTAAGACTCATTGTTTTAGGGATGAATCTTTTTCCATAAAAATGTGCCCTTTATACCACATTGTATCTTGTTTCCATGAATAAATTTTAGGTGGGTTGGGATCTACTTGAAGTTGTTGGATGAGCTTCCTTAAAGTACTATTTCATTCCTTGTGGGACTCCTTGAGCCATCCTGGACTTGGTAATGACAAGTCAAGGAGTGAACCATCCTCCTTGAATTGTTTGGATAGAGCATCAACCACAATATTCTATTTACCATTCTTGTATATTATCGCATTATCATACCCCAACATCTTGGTGACCCATTTATGTTTCTCTGGTGAAGACAATTATTGTTCAGGGAAGTACTTCATACTATGATGGTTAGTATTGATCTAAAAATTCCCTCCTATGAGATATGGGTGCCAAGTCTCTATTGCATGAAGGATAATTTTCATCTCCTTCTCATATGTGGATTTCCAAAATTGCGATCACACATTTGTTCATTGGTGAATTCCAAAGCACATCCTTATTGCATCAATACTACTCTAAAAACTCTACTTGAAGCATCATATTACAATAAAAAATTATTATTTAAGTTAGGTACTGCTAAGACTGGAGTAGTGCACATGGAATCCTTTAAAGTAGTGAAGGCATGTGCTATGACATAACTCCAAAAAAAGGAATTCCTTTTAAAGAGTGAAGTTAGGGGAGTTTCAATTTTTCCATAATTTTACATAAATTTCCTATAGTATCATGTAATTTGTAAGAATCCCATCAAGCTCTTCAATGTTTTTGGATGGGGCCAATTTTCATAGCTACCACTTTCTTGGGATCAACTCGTACTCCCTCCCAACTTACAAATGTGACCCAAAAATTCAACCTCAGGGGCCCCAAAATCACATTTGGATTTCTTCACAAACAATTGGTTATCTCTCAAGAGTTGCAAGGACTTATCCACATGCTCTATGTGTGATTTACATGCTTTATTGTAGATCAATATACCATCAAAGAAGACTAGCACAAAATTGCGTAGGAAGAGTTTGAAATATTCTTCATGAGGCTATGGAAAGTGGATGGAGCATTACAAAGGCCAAAAGGAATCACTAGCAACTCATAATGACCTTCATGTGTTCTAAAGGTTGTGTTTGGATCTCTACCTCTTTCATCCTGATTTGGTGGTATCCTAAACATAGGTCAAGCTTAGTGAAAAACTTTCTCCATGAATTTCATCAAGGAGATCATCAATAAAAGGGATGATAAATTTGTCCATGATCGTCAACTTATTAAGACATTGAAATTCAATACACATGTGCCAAGTTCCTTTCTTATTTAGTACCATGAAAACTGGTGTGGAATAAGGGATTGTACTAGGGCATATGACCCCTGCCTCTAATAGCTCACAAATGATATTTCTTATTTCATTCTTTTCTACAAAAGGGTGTTGATATGGATGTAGATTTCGTGGTTGAATTCCTAGAATTAGGGGAATGCCATGGTAATTCTCTCCTTTACAAGGGGTAAACTCTTTGGTGTCTCAAAGTCATGATGATCTTTTTCAAGGACTAGTTGCGGGTCCAGGTGTATTTCTCGTGTCATGTTATCCATAACATGTATGACATTAAACTAGGAAATAATGCCATATTGGCCCTTATTTAATAACTTCTCCATACGATGAGAGATGACTATTTCAAGAGATCCTACTTGAATCCCTCAAAATGTATGTACATGACCCTCTTTAGCGAAACTCATATAGAGTGCTTTGAAATTTATGGTGAATGATCCCAACATGCATATCCATTTTTCCCCATTACTATATCACACCCACCCATATCGATGGAAAATAGGTGGGTTTTGAGATGATAGTCTTCCATATGGATTTTGACATTTTCACATCTTCCCCCACATTTCATCATACCTCCATTGGTGATCATGATTTGAAAGTTGTGCACTATGTGTGAAAAACAATGGGTTTCTTCTGGCACTCTCTTGTGAATGAAATTGTGAGTACTTCCATTGTCACCTAGGACTATGAATTTCTAGTGCTTGATGTAACATGTGAGTATCAAGGTTTGAGAAGTCGAAATCCATGATAATGTATGTAGGGAGATGAGTGGCTCTCCATGAGAGAATGGAGGTTCAATATCCAGCTGATTTTGAGTATTGGTGTCTTCAACCTATAAATTTGGTGTCTCTTCAATACTTATGTCTTCAGTCAGGGCTTGAGTGGTCATATAAATTTGGAATAATTTTTTTTCTTTACACCACAGACCTGGAACATATTTTTCATCACAATCATAGTAGAGTCCTTGTAGTTGGTGATCTTCCATTTTGTTTTGAGACAACCTTTGTAATTTCAAGGGATGAGTAGGAGTTGTGCTTGGGTAATCACCTCGGGAGGATGAGTGTGGGGAATGAAGGTTGGTTTTTTTGTTTGTGCATTGATCATTGTCTCGGCTTCTAGGGCCCTATTAGTCTCTTCCATCCATGTAGTAGGAAGATGTTATCTAACCATTGGATTATTGACAAGGGGGGGGGTTGAATCAGTAATGGAGATTTTAAAACCTTTTTAACCACAATATGAAAGTGTTATTTATCTTTGTGATAAATATAGCATTATCATCCAATAAGTGCAGAGTAAATAAACCATGAACAAATGAACAATCATACACATACATAGTACACCAATATTTTTACGTGGAAACCCAATCTGGGAGAAAACCACTGAATGCTTTTTCTTATATGTCTTTAATAATTACATTAATTGGAAGCACCAACTTCCTTTGTTCTCTAGCCGCAACTAGAAGGAGGCTCTGAACCCCTATATTTTTTAGACTAAAACCTAAGGGAAGCTAGAACTCCCCAATTATTTGGCTACAACCAGAAGGAGGATACAACCCTCTATGTTCTCCAACTACAACCAAAAGGTGGATACATCCACCTTTCCTTACTCTGTCCCATCGCCCTAAAATATAAGTGTCAAATGAAGAAACCACTTCCACAATGTCACTGTGAGATATACCACTGTAAACATGTACCAACCTGTACCACTGACCTGTAGCCAACCTGTACCACTACCCTGTAATCCACATGTACCTGAAATGAGTCTGTACTAACCAAAAACCATAGATAAATGACCTATTTGTTCTACATCAAACGTATGTACATGCCCTATCTATATTGGAGCACACATATGTACGTGACCAATCTTTTATGCAACCTTCATATGCCTTTTGAAAACTAGGGTTTTCTCTCTTTTGAAAAATTATGACCCTCTGCAACCTCTTTCACATCAATGCAACCTATCACTATGTCCAAAATATAACTATACCCTATGCATACATCCTCATTGATTCGGATTTTATGAGCAGAATGAAATGAATACATATTATTAAAAGATGCTTAACACAGAATAATAGAGATACAATAAAATTGGTTTTCTATTTAATAAGGAAATAAGCTGAAAGTGTAAAATGCAGTGGAAAACAAGCTTGTTGGAATGGTGGCGGCGTATCTCTGAGAAGAGATGTGACGGATGCACTCATTCACAAGAAGATGATTACAATGAGGCTCTAAAGACCTTTTTACAGTAAACAGGAATTTGAAAAACCCTAGACATCCAAAACCTAACCCTAGGAGATGAAGTGCCAAGAGTCATGTGGGCCCCGTTTGGGTAAGTTAGTACGTCAACTTCCCTAGGTCGTAACTTTTGCATACGATCTCTGTTTTAAGCGCACGATAGCCCGTTGGAAATTTCTATCCGAGGACTACACATTTTGTTTCAATCCATCAAAGGGAATTTTCAACTGTGGCGAGCCCTAAAAACGTTGTTTAGAGCCTCAAAATGACCCCACAAGTCAGGGACCCAAAAACTAGGAAAACAAAAACTGCCAAAATGAACCAATTGGAATAGGTGGGAGGCCACCAACATCCATATGGATCACTCATACATATCCTTTACCAAAAACATCTATATCTCTCTCTAGTCATGTGCCATATAAGTGTGTGTAATCGTGAACAAGTATAATAACCCTCACTTGAGCTAGACATTAAACCCTTTCTGATATTCAACCTCTCAATACATCAACCACTTCACAAATACAAGCTCTCAACCATGTATCAGAAGAACCCTTAGGAAAATTCCAAGAAATACAAGATGTGCCTCAACACTCACAAGATATATCAGTGATAAATATTGATTATACCAACACTATATTTCTTTAGATGTGACTTATACAAAAGGTCCCATGCAACCACTAATCTCTCTAAAGAAAATCCTCAAACCTCCATAACCATTTCTCATGTATACAAAAAAATCCAAATACTCATAGAAATAAGACATACCTTTTGAACCAGTAGATAGATACATGCCCTAATATACTTCTATCTTGCATACATGCATGCCCTGCTCCACTGCAACCCACATACACCTCAAAAACTAGGATTTTTTCAGTATTTTATGTAGTTACGAAAGTTTCTCCGTCAACCTTTCATGCTAACTCAGACTTGCATAGCTTTAGATATATCAATGAGTACCTGCAATAAAACTTACACAATAATAGATATTTAATGTGCTCAATAGCTACTAATAGGAGAGACTTGCTCTCTTATTTATACTTCCATGTAGCTTCCTCAAGGGGTTAACTTCTAACCAACTTAACCCAATTTCCTTCTTTTAGGGCTAACCCATTTCTAACCACTTGTCCACTTCTAACCCACTTTGCTAGAAATAGTAAATTCTCCACTTCTAGTTGCAACTAATTTATTTTTAATTATTTTCTTATTGCAGCAACTTAACCCATGATTAACTCTTAGTTTTACTCACTTGACTAGTCAACTTCTTCTAGGACCTTCTAGAATAATTTTGACTTATTTGACCTTCTAGATAAATCATGAGGGTTCTCCAACTTCACAAGGCCATAACTCTCTAGCCGTGAGGAGTTATGTGGCATTCCACATATCACCGAAAATGACCTGACATGTACTATCCATATAGAATAGTATTGCCTACAAATATATTAAACTTCATACCATTATACATCAATCAAACTGAAGTCCCTTAACCATACTGTTGGGGCTATCGAAATTTTCTACCAGACTTGCTTCAAGGGTTGACATCAATGAAAACCAACCTAATTAATCAACAATCTCCCCCTTTGGTATTGATGGCAACACTCAAATGAAAATCTAAAGTCATATCGCTTATGCCCCCCATGTGACCATCATTCCCCCCAGAAACATGCCTCTGTGCTCTCTTTCCCGACATTTAATTCTCTGACCTACATCTGGTGAATCTCTCCCCCTTTGACATCAAGGGAAAAGGTCACTTCCTATCTGGGGCTGCTCCCCCTAACTGAACTATCCTTGGGGATGCTCCCCTTGACTAAACTCTTCTTGAACCTATTCCCCCAACCTTAATTGTCCTCTGTATGGTGCGTCCTTGTGTAAATATAAGACATATAGGATAATCATTCAAAATCATTCATTTGGGAGTATAAATTAGTTTGAGTCTCTGGCGAAGATAGTTAAAGGATTCCCTTGGAAGCAATTTTGTGAAGATATTTGCAACCTATTACTTTGTCCCCACATATTCAACTATGATGTTATTATATGCAACTTGCTCCTGTAGAGAGTGATACTTTATTGGAATGTTCTTTGTCTTGGAGTGCATCACTAGATTCTTCGAGATATCGATAGCACTTGGATTATCACAATATATAAGAATGGGCTCATCATACTCAACCTGCATATCTGTCAAAGTTTGTTTCATCCATAGAACATGTGTAAAACATGTTTTTGTTGCAATATACTCTGCTTCAACTGTAGACAATGATATTGATGATTGTTTCTTTCTTATCCAAGATACCAAACACTCACCCAAGTAGAATTCTTCTCCACTGGTGCTTGGTCGGTCGTCAATGCAACCTGCCCAATCTACATTTGTGTAGGAAATAAGAGATAGATCATTTCCTTTTGGATACCATAATCCAAACTCTTCTATGCCCTTGATATATCTGAAAATCATCTTCAATGATAAAACATGTGATTCCTTTGGTGCCGCTTGAAATCATGCCACTTGTCCAACTGCCTACATTACATCTGGTCTGGATGTTGTCACATATAGTAAGTTTCCAATCATTGACTTGTACTTCCTCTAGTCTGTAGACTTGGAATCATCATCATTGCTCAACTTGCAACTGGTTTGCATAGGAGTGTTAATTGGTTTGCAATATTCCATTTTGAACCTCTTTAGCATTTCTTTGATATACTTAGTTTGAGAAATAAAAATGCCTTGGCTTCTTTGATATATCTGAAGACCCAAAAAAAAGGATAGTGTAGATTTTAACCTTGTACAATATTTTACTGCAAATATATTTTCAATAAAAGAAAATAAAATATACAATGGAAAATACACACATTACACATATATTTTTCCCTTGGAAACCCAAACCGGGAAAACCAACACATTTTATATTCATTCATAGTGATATAGTGTTTACAATAAAATATACATATAGGAGCCCATGGCATCCAAAAACCTAACCCAAATGACCTGTATTAGTCAACAGCCCTAATTCCTTAACCGAAAATAGAAAACCATCGAAAAAAACCATGTGCCGAAAAACCACCCAGCAATGGACATGAAAATTGAGGCGACATGAAAAACAAGGAAACAATGTGACACATTTATCGAAGAAAAAAACAATTTCTCTAGGGTGCTTCCCTCAAACCCCCATGTAGGCAGGCTATCTCCCCCCTGCAGCCCATTAAGGGGGGGCCTCGCGGTCCCCCCTCAAACCCCCCTGCGCACTCGACGCAATGTAGCAAACACTATAGCTAGTCGTGAAAAGAATATAAAACATACCCAACATTCTCCCACTTGTTGTTTTATTTTCATACAGGGGATTGCGAGGTTACATAGTCAATAATATAGGTCAACAATGCCCATTGATCCTCTACACCAAGAGAAATTCTCAATGCTCACAAATTTTTTTAACAAATCTTCAACATTCTTCAAAGTGTCCACTTTCATCAACAACACTTTCTTTTCTTCAACCATGTCTCTCACAATGTGATATTGAATATCAATATGCTTTGTCTTTGAATGATAAGTCGGGTTCTTCGCCAAGAAAATTGCACTATGACTGTCACAATCTATCCTTACAGCTTGTTGCACCAACCCACTAGTTGAACACAATCTTTGTAACCATATCGCTTCCTTACTTTCATGAGTGGCTACCATGTATTCAACTTTTGTAGTTTAAAGTGCCATTATAGCTTATGTTTTTCTCATCCAAATGATTTCTCCTCCAAATAGGTTAAACACATACCCGCTTATAGATCTCCTACTATCCAGATCTCCAACCTAGTCTACATATACAAATCCATGTATGTCCAACAATCTATCCAATTCTAGTCTTCCTTAGTAGCACAATCCATAGCTAGCAGTGCCACACAAATACCTGAAAACCCTTTTTATTGTTGTCCAATGCTCCTTCCCTGGTTTTGACATATACCTGCTAAAAACTCCCACTGCATGTGAAATGTCCAATCTAATACAGATCGTTGCATACATCAAACTTCCAAATACACTCTCATATGGAACACGAGACATGTCCTCCTCCTCTTCTTGTGTCTTGGGACACTGATCCGCCGATAACCTTACACCAACAGGAATAGGGACCTTGACCAGTTTACATTCCTGCATATTAAACCTCTGCAATATTGTCTTGCCATATTTTCTCTGATTTAACTAGAGTTTCCTCTTTTTCTGATCTCTTTTAATTTCCATACCCAAAATAAAATTTGAAGCATCGAGATCCTTCATGTCAAATTTAGAGGACAACTGATTTTTCACATCTTGGATAATCTCCTTGTTTTTTCCTATCAGTAACATGCCATCCACATACAAGACCAATTAAATCAAATGATCACCAATTAATTTAAAATACAAATAGTGATCCTCTTTGCTTTTTGTGAAGCCAAGTCCCAACATATAAGTATCAAATTTTGATACCACATCCTTGGTGATTGTTTTAATCCATATAGAGACGTTTTCGGCTTGCATACCTATTGGAACAGGGTTAGACCCTGGGTTCAATGCTTCAACAGTGCACCAACAAAACCCTAACTACCAGCCCTTTCGGCAACACTTGCAAAGCAGATGAAGTCTCACCCAAGGTAGAGGCAGTACATGACTCAAGTTTCTATAACCAAGATGGGACATAGATATGTTATTGTAACACCTCACAGAGTACTTAGGAATAACACACATTAATTCATTAGCTTTATTCACATCGCATATCAAACCCTAAGTACAGATCGACGCAGTAACCATGACAAAATATACATTGCACTTATCATCATAAGTTAGATCTAACACATTCAACATAGACAAAGCACTAATCATTCATATATATATCTATCATTCATAATAATCAATGCACTAATCAGATCTACAGCATAAATATTATAGCACAAAGGAAACCATCAACACATGATATATATGGTTCACCCTAGTGTGGGGCTACGTCCACTAATGACTTCTTCTTCTTTATTAGGCTTCAATCTCCTACATACCTTTGCTCTTATGCAGTAAGCCATAGAGCCAAGATTCACACTGAACAGGTGATCTGCGCACCAGATCCACCTTCCCAAAATCAGGTCAAGGCAGAGAGCCAACTCCTCTACTAAGCATAGAGCCTTACATACATGGTATGTTGCACAACTCAACTCAGAACTACTTGCCTCTTTCACTTAGATGCTTACTACTTCTTGCACTTATCTACTTACTACTTCTTGCATTTAGATACCTCTTACTTACTTCTTGCACTTAGCTACTTCTTCCTTTACATTGAAATCTTACATATTTATACTTTTACATTCTTTACAAAAAGGCCTAATCATGGGAAAACCCATGGGCCGAAATCCTATAAACCATTACATAAACTCTAATGAACCCCTTGATGGGTCCACAAAACAAGTGATATCCCGCGATATCAGCTCCTCCTAGGAATTGCATCTTCGACCAGCCTGTCAAAGTCCAAGAAGTGGTCAAACCTGAGCAATGTTTCCTCAAAACTTGGTTGAGGGCCAACAGGCCCCCAACACTCACTTGTGACTCAT
The DNA here is from genome assembly GCA_009831015.1 of Picea engelmannii. Lineage (NCBI taxonomy): Eukaryota > Viridiplantae > Streptophyta > Pinopsida > Pinales > Pinaceae > Picea > Picea engelmannii. The sequence continues at coordinate 118,335 of ML781678.1, read as the reverse complement.
CCCGAGTCACTCATATATGGGCAGTGCTGCTTCGAAGGCCTCGAGCTTAGCTCGAGCTTCCTCGACTTGTCGCTTCGCCTGAGCCTCCTACTCAACAAAATCCTGGATCAATTTTTCTATAACAGGCCCTTCCAAGTGTTGTTCCACTGTTGCAACCACTTGTTCCAGTTGCGAACCTTGTCCTTCGATCTCTTAAAACACTGTGTAGGCTTCCTCTTGCACCGGTCATAGCCTTTGTGTGACCTCCATGACTCTGCCCTGGATGACAGTATTCTATTGTTGGGTCTCTTATTGTTCTTGTGATCTCTTCATTCTCTCGACTGCAGTGAGTGACTTAATCTACGCTTGAACTGTCAGTGCTTGCTATTGTGCCTCCTGTAGCTGTGCTTCTAACTTCCTAAGCTCTGGGTCTTTCGTGAGGCATTCGTAGGTGTGCGCACTTATGTTTCTTAGTTGCTTGCATTCTGAGGTGAGGATTATGATCCTTTCCACTGTGCTCTTAGAGGCTTCCTCCCTCTGGTCACGTACTTCCTGCGGCATGCTTAGTACTGCTTGTATATCCATCTCTGTTACCCTTGCTTGAAGTTGTTGGATGGCCTTAGCAAGCTTCATCACTTGAGCCTCAACTTCCTCATGTTCATCCTGTGCCACTACTGGCACAGAGAAAACTGATCTACCCACCACTTGTCTGACTGTGGTCTGTTATACGAGAAACTGGTCTTTTTCCCTCTGTATCTTTTCGTTGTCCTCCTCGAGCATCACTTGAAACCCCTCTCTCTCGTTCTCATAAGCGGTTGCACAGTACCTCGGAACTCGTATTTTCTCCAAGATATCCTCTATTTCTTTCTTCGGGGCTTCTATAGCCTGTTACTTCTCTTCTTGGACTAGCTAAAGCTGAGCCTCTATTACATCTACCAATCTTCGAAGTTGGGTTGGTTCATCCCCAAACTTTGCAGTCTCTGAAGAGGAGGGCGTAGTAGGAACTGTGTTGACTAAACAAATAGCTTCTTGTATCTTCTTCGGCTCCTTCTCAACTCTTACGTACATCTCTTCTTGCTTCACTCTATATCCTTGTAAGATATCCTCAGACACATCCTCCATCACTCCGTGGACTAGGCTTATATCGTCTTCTGTGAGGGTGGCCTCCATCTAGGGTTTACTGGTGTGGGTCTTCTTTCTTGTCGAGGGTTTCTACAAAGAACCCTCCCTCTTCTTTGATGTTTCTGCCTCGGTAGGGGGGTCCTTTTGTAGTATAGATTTTCCTTCTCCTTTATTTTCTCCTTCTTTCCCTCCACCTTCTTGATTTAATTCATCTCCTCCTCCTACTATGGGCAAACTAGATCCATTTTACTCTGAGGCATTGTCCTCCTCATCAGTTTCTATGTTTTGGACTTCCTCCTTTTTATTCTTCTTCTTCGTGTTGGTCTGTCCGACATGCTCAGCTTAGGTGACCAAGGGGCTTCCTATAATGTCAGGTTCAGAGAGATCTGCATCATTGACCGGTACAAGGAACTATGTCGACCATTCCTTGGTGATGTCCTTTGTATCTTCGTTAGTCAGCTTATAGTAGGACTGTAATTTATCCTTGTTCTCATCCTTGTGTGTAGTGATATAAATGAAGTGTCAATATGCACGAAACTTAGCCAATGGTCTATATTGGTGCAATGTATGCGGTGTCATGTGTGGGAACAACTCAATATCAACCTTCAGTTGCTGATAGAAGGCATGGAACACTGCGTTCGAATTCCACTGCTTTGACATGTCATTTTTGTACCATAGAGTCGAGAACTTTGCAGCCACTAAATCCAAAGGTTCAATATCCGGGAAGGTAGCTCCTGCTAACATTTTCCAAGAGACAAATATTATTAACACAATAAACCAACTGAAATGGAACTCGTATCCTTGGTCCTGCGCTTCATGATAGTCTTTATCGATTTCATTGACGAGGTATCTCACCCAATTCATTTCCATCCTCTCCACGCATTTTTTTGTGAGGCCCACCACGAACTCGGTGACCTGCTTGGGGTGGTTCTTTCTAATGAGATTTCTAGCTATGAGCTGACAAACTAGGCGCAGTGCGCCATCCTCTATGGAGGCTACCTTGTAGCCTCACTTTCCCTTCTCAACTACATCGTATGCCTCCTTAATGCGATGTTCCAAAGAGTGATATGAGGTCTTCCCTGGGTAGAACTGCTGAGGTTCGGGTCCTTGCATGCTCATTCCTTTGATCAAGTGGATCAGTGTCGAATCCACAATAATGCACCTGTCAAGCCACAGATATCCTCCATGGTAGCACAACAAGAGGAGTTTAACACAAGCGTTAACCTCCTGATGTCAGCCAAAGTGAGGGATATTCATCATGTTGAGTATCGTGGACTGCGCAAGATCCTTTTTCTAAGGATGGGAGACAATGTGAGGCTTCCTCCCAGTCATCTTCATCAAATATCTCTGAGGCACGAACATCACATAGTTCTTTCTATCACCAAGGTTGAAATCGTTGTTCTTCAATGCTGGGATCTGTCCCAACTGGCTTCCTTCTACATGTAGCCCCTTCAAGATGTATGCGGTGATCAATGTATATTCAAAGTCCCATGGAATGCTATCATGGTTAACCGTGCCAGCCAAAGGCAGGATGTAATCAGGTAATATCGATGAGATATGCTTCACATTAGCTAGATCGTTGCGATGCTTACTTCGCTTCTCAGTAGTGGGGTTAGTATAGCCCAAACGTCATCTAGTCAAGGGGGAAGCCTGCATTCCCTTGGTCGATGATGCCTATATTCCCTCATACATGACTTTATCGGCCATAAACGTCTTCAAAACCTCTTCGACAGATTTCTCTAGCTCAACGCGCTCGGTTGACATTCTTACTTTTAACAAATAAGTCAAGGTAGGTGAATGGATAGCAGGGTAAACAATATATGGTGAGGTCTGATAGCATAACTCGACACACACAATCACTTCTCCATTAGCTCAGATAATCACGGGTAGCAAAAAGTGGTCCCAACGTAATGTCCGACAGGTTAAATAAGTTAGCATCGTAACAGATTATTCCAACGGGTATGACTGCTTCCATTAATGTGAATCTGTCTATTATGGTGCGGTCACAACGTCCCAAACGCGGTCTAGTCGCCCATAAATTATTTTCCTAGTCGTTTGGAGCGTCATTCTAACGGTCCGGGCGCCTCCAATGGTCATATAGTTTCGTTGGGGAGAAGTCCCATTCTACATGGTTCTGTTGTTTCGGCGAGGTTCAGAGCCTGCAAGCCTGCCTCCTAGGAAGTTTTCTCTGTCACTTCCTGTAACTTTTCTAACCTGGCGTTCTTCTTACTGAGCTTCCATGCTAATTTCTTTCCTGAGATCTGAGTCTTTGGATTCCTCTTTCCATTCTTGGTCTTATCCTCTCTTAGCGTGGTATCTTCGCGTTGTTTATGAGCTCTCAAAGGGTTCAAAGGTTATAACTCTTCTCTTATTAATTTCAGGGTGGGTATTCCTCTCTCTTGCATGGATATGTCCTTCAAATATTCTTGCATTATTTCAACTTCGACAGCAAATTCTCTTGCATTCTGTTGCTTTGCCTCAACTTCTCATTCTTCTATCAGTCGATCTATTCTTCTAGCTATGAAATCCCTTAGTTATTTCTTGTTCTTTGTTGTAGCTTATTCCTTTTTTTTTCTTCCGATCTAATCCTTCTCGATCCAAATCGTTCCTAACAAAAGTGGAAAAGGGGCATTGTTCTCAATGAACCTAATAAATTCCAATTCTTCTTGAGTCAATGTTCCATGGATGATAACAGGTACATTAGTAACTCTTCCACATAGGGTTATCATCTTTCCTATAAAGAATCCTATCCTTCCCAGTGAAGGTACCATAGTAGGCTTTCCCAAAATTTTCCAAGTTCTTTCTATCATAATATTCACTTGTGTCTCCTCATCCAGGACATAGTCTATGTCAAAGTCTCCTATTCTTGTACTTATGCGTTGTTTTTCTTTGAATATCTATGATAAACTGACATCTTTGTGATCATCCATTACTTATTTTAACTGTTCTAACATAGTCTGTTCTTTCTCTTTATGATTATCTAATATGCTCTTATTTTCTTGACTCATGTTCATTTGTTCAACTTTAGCAATCATTCTTGGACAATATTCAACTTCATGACCAATTATTTTACAACAAAGACAAATAGGACCTGCACCAGGGAATTCCTTAGCAAGATGTCTCGGTCTTCTGCAGTTATAACATAATGTCAATCCTCTCTTTCTCTTGTATGTTCCCCAACTTTTTTTGTACTGCACACTGGGATCACAGTGTTGGACCTGTAATCTACAAAAATTCTTTCTAGGTTCCTGCATCAACTTATTAGTCCAAAAATTCTTTTATGCATAGGAATAACATATCTTTCTCTATTTCTATCAAATTTATCCAGATCAACTCTTTCTTCTAATTGTACCCTAGTTTTCATACTAGGACAAAATCTATCAAACATACCTAGATTCATGCTTTCGAAAAAAAAATCCACTTATCTTACTCTATCTAAGAAAAAATATTTACCTCTTTCAAGATCTTACCTCTTTTCTTCAGATCAGGTTTCTTTATTATCACAGAGCTTTACAATCAAGTAGAGTATTGCGCTCTACAAAAATAAATCTACACACAAAGCGTCTCATTTATTTCAGTTCCCAACATTCACAGTTTCAGATCCTGACAACGGAACCATTTGTTGGCACATGGGTAGACCACGGGTTCAATGCTTCAACAATGCACCAAAAAAACCCTAACTATCGGCCCTTTCGGAAACACCTGTGAAGGAGGCGAAGTCTCACCTGAGGTAGAGGCAGGGGGGTTACAGGACTCAAGTGTCTGTAACCAAGATGAGACATAGATTTTTTATTGTAACACGTTGCAGAGTACTTAGGAATAACACACATTAAGTCATTAGCTTTATTCACATTGCAGATCAAACCCTAAGTACAGAATGGTGCAGTAACCATGAAAAAGTATACATCGCACTTAGCATCTTAAGTTAGATCTAACACATTCAACATAGACAAAGCACTAAAAAATCATAAATCTATCTATCATTCATAATAATCAATGCACTAATCAGATCTACAACATAAATATTATACCACAAAGCAAACCATCAACACATGATATATGTGGTTAACCCTAGTGTGGGGCTACATCCACAAACTTCTTCTTCTTCTTTATTAGGCTACAATCTCTTACATCCATCTGCTCCTTTTCACTAACCCATAGAGCCAAGCTTCACACCGGACAGGTGATCTGCGCACTGCACACCAGATCCACCTTCCAAAAATTAGGTCAAGGCACAGAGCCAACTCCTCTACTAAGCACAGAACCTTACATACATGGTATGTTGCACAAAGCATCTCAGAACTACTTGCCTCTTTCACTTAGCTACTTACTACTTCTTGCACTTAGCTACTTACTACTTCTTTCACTTAGCTACCTCTTACTTACTTCTTGCACTTAGCTACTTCTTCCTTTACATTACAATATTACATATTTATACTTTTACATTCCTTACAAAAAGGCCTAATCATGGTTAAACCCATGGGCCAACATCCCATAACCCGTTACATAAACCCTAATGAACCCCTTGTTGGGTCCACAAAATAAGTGAGATTCCGTGATCTCAGCTCCGCCTGGGCGCTCCATCTTCGACCAACCTGTCAAAGTCCAAAAACTAACCAATGTTTCCTCAAAACATGGTCGAGGGCCAACAATACCATCTCCTTCTTTCCCTTCAAAGCAAAGTCATCTGGTTGCTTCATATAAATTTCTTCTTCCATATCCCCATGTAGGAATGTTGTCTTCACATCCATCTATTCTACTTCAAAATCAAATGCTACAGCAATAGATAATAGAAATCGTATAGAAGTCAACTTGGAAACATGAGAAAAAATCTCACCAAAATAAATTCCCTCAACCTGGGAATAACCCTTTACTACTAACTGAGCTTTGTATTCCTCCACTTTTTCTTCTACATTTAGCTTCTTTTTAATTACCCATTTTCTTCCAATGGGATTTCTTCCAGTTGACAACTCCACTAGATCCCAAGCCTCATTCTTATCCAAAGATGCCATTTCTTCATCCATGGCCTTTTTCCAAAGATTTTCATCCTCTGAATCCACTGCCTCCCTGACAGTTCTAGGATCATCATCATTAATAGATAAAGAGAAATTTCAACGAAAATCATATGGAGTATACCTTTTCGGTAGCCTTCTTTATCAAACCAATATCCTCAATATTGGAGTATGAGGATCTTCTTATTCTGATTCCTATTCTTATGTAGAGTTTGATTCATCATCTGTTAAATCAAACTCTATTTTCTTTGGTTCTTTCTTATGTGGTAGAACTTCCTATTTGACAACATCCTTCATTTCTCTAAATACCACATCTCATCTATACACAACCTTCTTAGTTTATGGGTTCCAAATCTTATAACATTTGATACCATATTTATACCCAATAAAGATACACTTTTCAGCCTTCTTATCTAGCTTACTCTTGTTTTCCTTTGGAACATGAACATAGGCCTCACAACCAAATACCTTGAGATGTGTGGGAGAATTTTTCTCACTAGTCCATACCTCTTGTGGAGTCTTATCATCCAGCACTGATAAGGGTGATATGTTGACCAGGTAACATGCAGTACCCACTGCCTCTGCCCAGAATTATTGCCCTAACCCAGCGCCATTGATCATGCACCTTGATTTTTCCATCAGTACCCTGCTCATCATTTCTGCAACTCCATTCTATTGAGGTGTATATGGAGTATTCTTCTACCTTTCTATACTGCACTTCTTACATAATTCTTCAAATTCATTCGCTCATAACTCTCTACCATTATCTGTCCTCAACAGCTTAATTTTTTTCTCTATTTGATTCTCAACAAGAGCCTTAAACTCTTTAAACCTGTCAAAGACTTTAGATTTCTTTATGAGGAAATATATCCAAGTATTCTTCGAGAATTCATCTATAAATGAGACATAGTACACATATTTTCCCAATGATGGAAATGACACAGGTCCAAACACATCATTGTGAACTAGCTATAAAATTCCTTATGTCCTTGTTGCACCAGAGGGGAATCTTACCCGATTCTGCTTCCATATACACAATGTTCATAGAAATCAAAATCCAGAGAGCAGTTAGACATACCTTCAATCATACCTTTACCATGTAGTAAACGAAGACCCTTCTCTCTGATATGCCCCAATCTTTGATGCCACATCATAACCTTTTCTCTAGAGACTGTAGGAGTTCTTTCTTATTCAACTCCAATATCAAAATAATGGAACTATTACACCCATCACTAATAGTGTTTTCCTACAGCTTATACAGAGTTCCAAACCAAACTCCCTTCAACAACACCATTGCTCCTCGAACCATCCTGCAGGTTTTCTTTTCAAATATTGTTTTTACCCCTGCATCATCCATTTTGCTTACAAAAATAAAATTTCTAGCCAATCCTGGGATGTGCAGAACACCAAGTAGTGTTTCAATCCTTCCATTTATGAGCCTCAACTTGACTTTTCCTAGATCTATGATTTTGGTTGTCGAGTCATCACCTAGGAAAACATTACCTCCATCATACCTTTCATATTCACAGAACCACTCCCTGTTGGGAGTCATATGAAAGGATGCACCTGAGTCAACCAACCATGCCTCATGATCTGCATGTGTGCTTGAAGAATCCAAGTACACATCCCCTCCTTCTTCCTTGGAGGTCTTTTCTTCTGTAGAAGGAGACTCTTCGGAACCCTTCTTTTTCTCAACTTTGGATCTACACTTCTTCTTGTAGTGCCCTTCTTTTCCACATATCCAACATACTTTCACAAACTTTTCGGGAGACTTAGATCTTCCCTTAGTATTAGATATCCCACTTGGGGACTTAGATCTATTTCTTTCCTGGGAGCGTCCTCTTGCAAATAATGAATCTGTGTTATGTCCTTCCATGTCCTTCCGTCTCATCTCGTCTGACAATAAGGATGAGACTACTTCATCAAACTTCAAGGCAGTTGTATTACTACTTATGGCCACAACCAGAATATCCCACGGGTCTGGTAAAGAGCACAATAAACTGATACACTTATCTTCATATGAAATTTCAATCTCAACAGATACTAACTGAATTACCACAGTATTGAAGGTGTTCAAATTCTCTTCCACCGAGTCTCCATCTCTCATCCTTAGGTTATACAAATTATTTCTTAGGAATAGTTTATTTACTAGTGACTTAGACTGATACAACTTTCCAAACTTATCCCATAAATCTTTGGTTGTAGCTTCCTCTGACAAATTCAGTAATATTGAATTTGATAGACACGGTCGGATAATGCTCTTCGCCTTCTAATCTAATTTTTTCCAGTCATCTACTGAAGTTCTTGTAGGTGCAGTACCTAGATCCACCGCGATCCACTGATCTTTTTCCACCAACAGATCTTCCATCTTGAGCTTCCATAACTCAAAACTTTTCCCATTAAACTTCTCGATCTCCATTTTCGAACTGCTCACCATTTATTTTAACCTAAAAAATCAATACTATAGATCTCCCACTGTAACAAGGCTTATCATAGTCTTGAGCCAAACCCTTGACCAAAAAGGATATCCCATGAAGCCAACAAAGATCTGATACCAAATGTAGATTTTAACCTTGTACAATATTTTACTGCAAACATATTTTCAATAAAAGAATAGAAAAAATACAATGGAAAATACACACATTACATATATATTTTTCCCCTAGAAACCCAAACTGGGAAAACCAACATATTCGATACTCATTCATAGTGATACAATGTTTACAATATAATATACATATAGAAGCCAACGTCATCCAAAACACTAACCCAAATGACCTGGATTAGTCAACAACCCTAATTCCTTAACCGGAAATAAAAAACCATGTGCCGAAAAAACACCCAACAATGGACATGAAAATCGAGGCAACACACAAAATGAGGCAAAAATATGACACGTTTCCCTAGGGAAAAAAAGTCTAAGGGGCATTGCCCCTGAAACCCCAAGAGGGGGGGCTAGCGCCCCAACCCCTCAAACCCCCCCTGCACACCCGACGCAATGTAGCAGACATTATTGCTAGTCATGCAAAGAATATAACACATAACCAACAGATAGTTCTCCAAATAATGACATTTCAAATTGATTATGCATATCCTTTGCAAAAATTTGGCTTAACCCATCATCATCACTTCCAAAACTAATATCATCAATGCAAGATACCAGATATATAAAATATGCAGAACAGAAACGAATGCTAGAAATGATAGAATAACAATAAAATATCCAACATAATCTTCACAATACACAGAAATGATATACGAAATAGCAACAGAAATAGCACTTTGAATCAGATAGCAATGTTCACAGGCCTCTTCGAGGGGGCAACCTCCAATTGAGCAGCGCTCTGT
>ML781678.1:77203-89572 GCA_009831015.1 Picea engelmannii | reverse complement strand
TCCCGGATTAAGGGATTAGGGTTTTGGTATCTACGGAATACCTAAAAACATTGTATATATTGTATGGCGAATGGTGAAATTCAAGATAATGAAAATAAGAAAGGTTTTCCCGGTTGAGGGTTTCCGGTAAAAATCTCTGTGTAATCTATGTATGAGCCATTGATTAATTTCTGTATTGCTTAAGAATCTATATGCATTTCTTTACTTCGCAGGTTTAAAACTTACACATAAATCTTAGTCACAAATTAGGTCCAAGCAATATACCCTTGACGGGAAGTTTTTCTCCATTGCCACCATTGCCAACGTTCTTGATCTAGATGGAGAACACCATACCGGAGTTTGGCCAAGTCATCTGTAATACCGTATAAAGAGAAATAATGTTCCATTTGGGTTACCCAACCAGTGGGGTTCGAGCCATCAAATTTGGTCACATCCACCCGCGAAAGGCGTAGGTCACGTTGAAAGTGATGGGGCTGAAAGGTATGGGAATGGGAGAAATTTTCACCTTCAGTCTTTGGAAGTGCTTTAGAGAAATGGTCATCTGTAGGGATCTTTAGTTTGGTGATGCAAAGACAGATTCAAGCTGGGTGGCCAGTTCTTGTTTGACTTCCTCCATTGAGGACTGCATGGTTGTATTTATGGTAGTATTGATGGATGAATCGATGGAGGCAACAGTAGCACTGAGTTGTTTCACTTCTTTTTGGGTTTCGAGGAAACCTGATTGCAAGGTGTTGAAGCGAGCTTCCAGGTCTTGGCTACGAGTATGGGTCATGAGGATCGGTGAGCTGAAAAGGGGCGGACGGGTCAAAAATTTTGCTGAAAAATGATATGGATGAATGTGATGAGGGCGAAGAGATGAATACAATGGAATAGGTCTCAAATAATGGTGAAAAATTTTCCAGACTTTTTTTTTTTTTTACACTTGCGGAGTTATACTCCGGTCTGAAGAATACTTCACTGATGAAATCTCCAAATGCTTAACCATAAATAAATGCGTATTTACTTGGCAACCCGAACACAGTTGCACAACAATAGATCTTGTTTGTTTTAATTTGTTTATGTTTCTGTCCCCCAAGGGTTAGGTATTCAAGGGTTCTATAGACAAGGGTTTGCACTGTGCTATAGCTCTCTGATATACGTGCGGGGTCCAACAGTAGTACTCGACCCAATATCTCAGGGCACTAACTAAGGAGGATAGACCGTACCCTTAGCCATACTACCCGACTACCCAGGTACTAGAGAGTATCTTCCCGAGTGTTGTTCTTGGTGACACTATAGTAGTCCGGCGACCGATAGGTTTATCTAAAGAGGGCTTCAGGAAATCTAGGTTGATCCGTACACAGGTTGTCTGATGCGCTACCACTCGAAGGGGTACCAACAGGAGTTACAAGGGTGGCCAACAGATGTGCGCTTAAGAACCACTTGTATTTCATGCATGTATGAATCCCTCAACCGCGGGTTTATGTGTGTAACGACAGATCTCTGTGGCTTAAAGACGTCGGAATACGTCTCTACCCTGGAAAAAAAAATCCCACAATTTTTGCCAAGGAAAGTGCTCTGATACCACTTGCAATATACTAGATATAAAAAGTAAGCATAACATAAATGAAATGCTAGAAATGGCAGAATAACAGTAATATAACAAGCATAATCTCCACAATAACACAGAAATGATATAAGAACAACAACAAAAATAGCACTTTGATTCAGAAAGCAATGTTCACAGGCCTCTTCGAGGGGGCAACCTCCAGTCGAGCAGTGCTCTGTTACAATAATCTTCAAGCTAGGGTTTTCATACCCTTGACCCTCATTTATACTAAATAGGTCTATCAAGAGAAGCATCTAGAGGAAGATCCTTCTAGAAGCGGAAGATTATATTAGGTCTTCTTACATCCGCTTTATTCTATTTTATTGAAAGGCCTTATTAATATTGACCTTTATTACATCCGAATATATTGATCTACCTATGTGTGGGTTAGGACCACTGGGATCTTTCTTTCAGAGTCTAGAGACTCAACATCTTTATATTCTCAAGTTTCTAGGGATTTTCTTTCATGTATGCACCTTAATATAATGCTACCATGCATACATATGTGCCATGATCCACTGCAGCCCGTGTACATCTCAAAAACTAGGATTTTTTCAGTATTTTCTATAATTCTGAAACTTTCGACGTCAACCCTTCGTGCTACCTCAGACTTGCATAAATTCAGATATATCAATGAGTACCTGCAATAAACCTTACACAATAACAAATATTCAATGTGCTCATAGGTGCTAATAGGAGATCCTTGCTCTCTTATTTATACTTCCATGTAGCTTCCTCAAGGGGTTACCTTCTAACCAACTTAACCCAATTTCCTTCTTTTAGGGCTAACCCATTTCTAACCACTTGTCCACTTCTAACCCACTTTAATACAAATAGTAAATTCTCCACTTCTATTTGCAACTAATTTATTTTTAATTATTTTCTTATTGCAACTTAACTCGTGATTAACTCCTAGTTTTACTCACTTGACTAGTCAACTTCTTCTAGGAGCTTCTAGAATAATTTTGACTTCTTTGACCTTCTAGATAACTCATGAGGGTTCTCCAACTTCACAAGGCCATAACTCTCTAACCATGAGGAGTTATGTAGCGTTCCACATATCACTGGAATTTGCATGACATGTACTATCCATATAGAATAGTCTTACATGCAAATATATTAAACTTCATACCATTATACATTAATCAAACAGAAGTCCATTAACCATACTATTGGAGCTACCAGAATTTTCTACCGGACTTGCTTCAAGGGTTGACATCAATGAAAACCAACCCAATTAATCAAAACTAACTTGTGATCAAATCTCCTCCTCGAGGCCACTAAAGAAACAATCTTTATAGAAAGAATATGTTAAGTTCTCTATACATATGGATAATTTCTCAAAGGCTACCATAAAGTCTATTATTGAGCCTATTTGGAATAACTTCTTAAGACACCCCAAATAGTGAGTATCTCTCTCAAAATGTGCACTGATAGCTTTAAAAAACTAACTCTAAGAAACATAGTATGCATATGATTTGTTATTCCATTCCCACCATTACCATCATTCTGGATCTAGATACAGGACCCCCACCCTAAGTTTCATCATGTCATTAGTAATTCCCTAAAGGTCGAAGTAATGTTCCATCTGGGTGACCCATCCTGACAAGTCAAAACCATGAAACCTGTTCAGGTCCACCTTAGGAGAATGGTTCCATATGTTATTATCCATTGCTCTATTATTTTGTGGACCCAACAAGGGTTGTGGGTGCCTAAATATTCCTGAGTTAGAAGTTTCTTCTTGGTGTGGCTTGTGTGTTGTGCAATCTAGTGGTTTTATTCTAGTATTCCCCAAGCTAGCATACCTGCCAACTTCTTATTCAACATATTTTTGAAATTGTTGAACATCTCATCCAACTTCTCCTCCAACCCAATTATGTCCTCTTGCATTTTCTTAAGCTTACCTTCCACATAGTCCAACTTGCTTGTAGTATAGTGTGTGTTCATGTTGTCCAGAGAAGTGTGAGGTCGTTTATAGGTACCTTACATGGGTGTGCTCACTAAAAAATTCTAGTGGGTCTTGGGGACTGTTGGGAGGCCTCTTAGGCCCTTATAACAGTCATCATACTTTAAGACAATATATATATAATAAGGATAAATACTTGAGTAAGTACAAGAATGTAACATAAAGGATCTTAATGAATGATTAGTTGGAGTGGGTACAACTTCTTCAACCATCGCTCATATGTATTTATACTCGTGAATAAGGAATAAACGGTGGATTAGTTAACCTTCCGAAACACTATCTTATTGAGTATGTGTGTGTCTTGGTGTGCTTTCTTAATGTGTCTCTTCTTCAATGCTCATGTAATCTAGAAGATTACAACACTGGTGTCGTTTCCTCATCCATTTGGTTGGGTAACAACAACAATGAATGAGGGGTGGTTTGAACCTAAAGAAGCTGGAGAGATAAGAGGATCGATTGATACTCGTACATGATGATCGATGTTGCTCACTTGTTTATTTCCTATTGATCGAAGATGTTCCGAGAATGTTGATGTTGTGAATTCTCCTGGATGTTGGATGTTGAAGACACAAGCAAGATACACGGAAGAGAACAATGTTTTACACCAGATGGAGAGCGCTTCACTGTCCACGGTTCAACTATGTCATTCGATCCATTACTTTCAAGGTTATATTGAGTTTAGGCATGCAAGAGTCGAGGAGCATGGAAATAAGACGTGAGGAGTGGAGGACGGGAAGCAGTGGTTTAAACGTTGCACACACTGTGTATGGAAGAATTATTGATGCTAATACCAAAATTGATGATTTCGTGGTTATTGTTCCAAGATTTTGTTGGTCGAATAAATGTTTGCGATCCTCGGATAAGAGAATGTCGACTTACACTCAATATTCGTTGGAGTGATTTCCACAGTCGACTAATGATCATAGATGTCAATCTGAAAAATATTTCATGAGGACTTCATCAGGAGAATTGACCCGTAGAAAACCTAGGTCAACGAATGGGTCATTTTGAGGAAATAAATATTGGGTAGTCGACATCGACGAGTAACAATGGTCTAACTTTCTACAATGAAACGTGTTCCTAGTGACCACAATCCTACTAAAACTAAGAGTCGATTGTCCACCCAATAGAAATTCGACAGACATGAAGATCGAGGGAGCCAATGGCATGTTCTATAATATATTTTCCAAGACGCATTTATTGCTCGACGTGAAGAAGACAACTTACCCCACCAATCTCTTGGTCGATCGAGCCAACACAACTTGATCGATGGAGATGTAGTACATACAACTTGGTTCAAATACAAGAAACAAATCTTCTTGCAATATGTTGGGACAAATCACCCAAAGATTATCAAATTGAGATATTATCGTGGGTGCCTATGGAAGATTACGTATATGTATCTCCTTATCTGCAATATTTATACACGAAGGTTTATCTGAAATTTTGGCCCCACACATAGAGCCCTACGTTGAATGCATTGTTGTCGAAAAAAAATATAATTGGCAACTCGACAAAGTGTACAAAATAATTGTTGTAGGAACCTCCGGTTGCATGAAAATGGATTATGGGAAAGAAAAATAGTGGTATCAATGTTAAGATATGTCGAAATAAAAAAAACAACTAGAGCGTGAGGATTTATGGGGTCTACTAGTAGTGTGCATCCCAATACCTCAAGGAAATAACTAAGGAGGCTTAACCATGTCCTTAGCCATACCACTTGACTACCGAGGTACTAGAGAGTGATATCTCTGAGTGTTGTTCTCCATGTACTATAGAAACAAAACATCTGATTGGTTGATCTAAATATGGTTTTAGGTATACCTAGTGAACTTCCTATATACCCAAGGGTACATGGAAGTGAGACTCCATATGCAAGTAATGTATGACATGGTACTACTCGAAGGGGTACCAACATGGGTTACAAGGGTTTCTAACAATATGATTCCATTTGTATTTTATGTGTGTATTATTCCCCTACCACAATTTTACTCGTTAAACGACAGATCATTGTGTTATTTAAAGATGTTGGAACATGTCTCTAAAAAGAATTTAAAATTAATGAGCATGCTAACCCAAGAAAAATATTTGAAGATCACTAGAAAATAACATGTGCAATGTAGGGTTTCGAGCCAAAAATGTAAATTGATCACAACATCTACTATGCTTCTAAAATTGGCTATTATTTCCCCAATTATGAAATGCCACAGTTTCTCTGTATCTATTGGAATTGGTTTGACTAAAATCTGTGCACTATAATAAAATATATCCAATCTATGAAATTCATTTCTTTCGTGGAAAAAAATCCTAAAAAATGTTGATTTTAAATCAAAGATATCTCCACTTCATGGACTTCGTTTTGGACAATTTTGTTTTTTGAAATTGGGTATTTTTTAAAGAGGAATCCGTATCTTGAGCTCGATTTTCCAACTTCTACATAGAAAGTTTCATAAATCAATCTAAATGCCATCGTCCTCTTTTTTCCGTCAAAAATCAACAAAAAGAAAAATATAAAAAAAAAACAACTTTTTGCCCAAATATTCTCCCACTTCATGCCAAAGAAAGAGCTCTAATACCACTTGTAGTGTATTTAACCCCAAAAATTTAGACCAATCAAATAAAATGTAGTTCAAAACCCAAGAACACAAGAGAAAAGATAGATAAATCCTCAGAAATATCCCTTTGATAATAAAAAATAGAGAGCTATGTTCACTTTCCTCTTCAAGGGGAAAACCTCCAAGAGCAATGCTCTAAATACAATAACAATTCTTGAGAAAACATTACATAACCTTCCACTAAATATATAACTATCCATAAACGATCTTAATTACCTATGGGCCCCTTATAGATAAGGGTTGACTAACTAATTTGGGCCTTATTAATCAAACACAATCTTTTTACAATGAGTGACGATTGTTGGGGTTGCACCCAACAACCAGACTTCTTGGGAAGGTCACCCATCCCAAGAATCCTCTCTCTTAAACATGATTATGTATTTTTTAACCTTGTACAAATAATTAATGCAAACAAATTCTTAATAAAATAGAAAATATACAATGGCACACACACATTACACAGATATTTTTTCCCTGGAAACCTAAACCGGGAAAACCAACAACCTGTTTAGAGTCGCACCGCTAATATTCTATTCATTATATTCATTGTTTACAAAACAATATACAAATAGGATCTTGCAGCATCCAAACCCCTAATCCATTGACCCATATTAGTCAATAACCCTAATTCCTTAACCAGAATTAGAAAACCATCAACAAAAACCATGTGTCGAAAAACCGCAAAAAATGGATGCAAAATATCGTCAAAAAACGAACCAATTTTTTTTTCTCGAGGGCTTCCACCCCCAAACCCCCTCACCCCTCAAACTCCCTTTGCTCCCATATCAGTGTACAATACATGTGCTCAATTTTGCAAAGAATATAACACATACCCAAAATTCTCCCACTTGTTGTTTTCTTTGCATACAAGGGGTTACATGATTACATAGTCAACAATCTAGGGCGACAATGCCCATAGATCCTCTACACCAATAGAACTTCTTAGTGCTCACATATTTTTTTAATCAACCTGCAACATTCTCCAAAGTGTCCACCTTCATCACCAACACCTTCTTGTCTTCAAAAATGTCTCTCACAAAGTGATACTGACCATCAATATGTTTTGTCTTTGAATTATAAGTCGGTTCTTCGCCAAGAATATTGCACTCTCACTATCACAATCTATCCTTACAACTTGTTGTACCAACCCAATACCTAAACACAATCTTTGTAACCATACCGCTTCCTTGCTTGCATGAGTGGTTGCCATGTATTAAGCTTTTGTAGTTGAGAGTGCCACTAAAGCCTGTATTTTGCTCATCCAATGGATTGGTCCTCCCAACAGATTAGACACATACCCTCTTGTAGATCATCTACGATCTAGATTTCCATCCCAATATGCATCCAAAAAACCATGTATCTCCAACATTCTATCCAATCTCGGTCTTCCTTGGTAGCATAATCAATAATTGGTATTGCCACACAAATACATAAAAAACCATCTTTATAGTTGTCCAATGCTCCTTCCCTGATTTTGACATATACCTGCTCAAAACTCTCACTACATGTGTAATGTCCGGTCTAGTACAAACCATTGCATACATTCCTGCATATTAAGTTGGTTTACATTCCTGCATATTAAACCTTTGCAATATTGTCTCGACATATTTCCTCTAATTTAACTAGAGTTTCATGTTTTCTCGATCTCTTTTAATTTCCATGCCCAAAATGAAATTTGCAGCACCAAGATACCTCATATCAAATTTAGAGGACAACTAAGTTTTCACATCCTGGATAATCTCCTTGTTATTTCCTATTAGCAACATATCATCCATATACGAGACCAAATAAATAAGATGATCGCCAATTAATTTGAAATACACATAGTGATCTTCTTTGCTCCTTGTGAAGCCAAGTCCTAAGATATAAGTATCAAAATTTCAATACCACATCCTTGGAGATTGTTTTAATCCATACAAAGACTTTTTCAGCTTCCATACCAACTCCTTCTTTCCCTTCACAGTGAATCCTTTTGACTACTTCATGTAGATTTATTCTTGCAAATCCCCATGTAGGAATGTTGTCTTCACATTCATATGTTCTACTTCAAAATCAAATGCAACAATAACAGATAAAATAAATCTAATAGAAGTTAACTTGGCAACATGAGAAAAAATCTTACCAAAGACAATTCCCTCAACCTGAGAATAACCTTTTTCTACTAACTGACTTTTGTATTTCTCCACTTTTCCCTTTGCATGCAACTTCTTTTTAAACACCCATTTGTTGCCAATGGGATTTCTTCCAATCAGAAACTCCAATAGATCCCTAGCCTCATTCTTGTCCAAGGCTGCCATTTCTTCAACCATGGCCTTTTTCGAAAGTTTTCCATCCTCTAAATCCACTGTCTCCCTAACAGTTCTAGGATCATCATTAATAATAGACAAAGCAAAATTTGAATGGAAATCAGGTGGAGTATACCTTGTCGGTTGTCTTCTTTCTTGAACCGATCTCCTCAATACTAGAGTATGAGGATCTTCTTCTTCTTATTCATGTTCTTCTGTAGATTATGATTCATCATCCTTTAAATCAAACTCTATTTTATTCGGTTCTTCCTTCCTTGGTAAGAAT
Source organism: Picea engelmannii (assembly GCA_009831015.1). Taxonomy (NCBI): domain Eukaryota; kingdom Viridiplantae; phylum Streptophyta; class Pinopsida; order Pinales; family Pinaceae; genus Picea; species Picea engelmannii. The sequence goes on along the minus strand of ML781678.1, from coordinate 80,832 downwards.
TATTGTTTGAAAACATCTTTGATTTCTCTAAATACCACATCTCGTCTATACACTACATTCTTAGTTTCTAGGTTTCAAAGCTTATAACCTTTCAGACCATCTTTATACACAATAAAGATACACTTTTCAACCTTTTTATCTAACTTACTCCTATTTTCATTTGGAACGTGAACATAGGCCTCACAGCCAAATGCCCTGAGATGTGTGAGAGAGGGTTTCTTACCCGTCCATACCTCAGGTGGAGTCTTGTCATCTAGTGTTGATGAGGGTGATCAATTGACCATGTAACATGCAGTATCCACTACCTCTACCCAAACATTTTGTCCTAACCCAACACCACTGAGCATGCACCTTGCTTTTTCCATCACTATCATGTTCATCCTTTCTGCAACTCCATTTTTTTGAGGTGTATATGGAGTAGTCTTCTTCTTTGTTATACCACACTTCTTACAAAATTCTTCGAATTCCTTCATGCATAACTCTCCACCATTATCCATCCTCGACACCTTAATCATTTTCTCTATTTGATTATCTAGAAGAGCCTTAAAATCTTTAAACTCATCAAAGACTTTAGATTTCTTCCTAAGGAAATATATCCATGTATTCCTTGAGAAGTCATCTATAAATGAGACATAGTACACAGATTTTTCCAGTGATGGAACCAGGACATGCCTAAACACATCACTGTGCGCCAACTGTAAAATTCCCTCTACCCTTGTTGCACTAGAGGGGAATCTTACCCGATTCTACTTCCCATATACACAATGTTTATAGAAATCAAAATCTAGAGAGCAGTTAGACATACCTTCAACCATACCTTTACCATGTAGTAGTCGTTATCCCTTCTCTCTGATATGCCCTAGTATTTGATGCCACAACATAGCCTTTTCTCCAAAGACTGTAGGAGTTTTTTTTTCTTTGACTCCAATCTCAAGAACAATGGAACTATTACACCCATCAATAATAGTGCTTCCTTGTAGCTTATACTGAGTTCCAATCCAAAATCCCTTCAACAACACTATTTCTCCTCCAACCATCCTGCAGATTTCTTTCTCAAATACTATTTTTACCCTTGCATCGTCCATTTTTCTTACAAAAATCAAATTTCTTTCCAAACCTAGGATGTGCAGAACACCTGGGAGTATTCTAATCATTCCATCCATGAGTTTCAACTTGACTTTTCCTCATCCTATGATTTTGGTTGTCAAGTCATCATCTAGGAAAACATCACCCCCATCATAGCTTTCATATTCACAGAACCACTCCCTATGGGGAGTCATATGAAAGGATGCGCTTTAGTCAACCAACCATGCCTCATGATCTACATGTGTGATACAAGAAGCCAAGTACACATCCCCTCCTTCTTCCGAGGAGGTTTTTGCTTCTGTAGAAGAAGCATCTTAAGATCCCTTCCCTCTCTCAAAACTTTTGGATATACATTGCTTCTTGCAGTGCCCTTCTTTTGCACATCTCCAACATACCTTCACAAACTTTCCAGGAGATTTAGATCTACCCTTATATTTAGATCTCCCACTTGAGGACGTAGATCTATTTCTTTCATGGGAGTGTCCTTATGCAAATAATGCATATGCACTCTATCCTTCCATGTTCTTCCACCTCATCTCCTCCAACAACAAGGATGAGACCACATCATTGAAACTTAAAGTAGTTGTATTACTACCTATGGCCACAACCAGAGTATCCCACAAGTTTGGTAAGGGGCATAGTAAACTAATACACTTGTCTTCATCAGAAATCTTAATATCAGTAGAAAATAATTGACTTACCAGAATATTGAAGGCGTTCAGATGCTTTGTCACCGAGTCTCCGTCTTTCATCCTCAGGTTATACAAATTTTTCGCAAGAACAATTTATTTACCAGGGACATAGATTGACACAAAGTCCCCAACTTATCCCATAATGCCTTGGTTGTAGCTTCCCCTGACACATTCAATAATACTGAACCAGAGAGACACAACCATATTTTCTTCTTCGCCTTCTGATCCAACTTTTTCTAGTCTTTTATTGATGTTCTTGTAGGTGTAGTACCTAGATCCACTGCGATCACACTCATCTTTGTCTACCACCAGATCTTCCATGTTGAGCTTCCACAACTCAAAACTTTTACCATTAAATTTCTCCATCTCTATTTTTGAACTATTGGCCATTTATTTTCACCTGAAGAATCAATACCATAGATCTCCCATTGTAACAAGGCTTATCATAGACCTGAGCCAAACCCTTAGCAACAAAGGCATCCCCCTGAAGCCAATAATTGCTCTGATACCAAATGTAGATTTTAACCTTGTACAAATAATTACTGCAAATAGATTCTTAATAAAACAAAAAAGAAACAATGGCACACACACACACACATTACACATAGATTTTTACACTGGAAACCCAAATCAGGAAAACTAGCAACATGTTTAGAGCTGCACCTCTAATTTCTATTCATTCTATTCATTATTTACAATACAATATACATATAGTCAACAACCCCAATTCCTTAACCGGAATTAGAAAACCATCGAAAAAAACTATGTGCCGAAAAACTGCCAAAAATAGACCAAATTTTTTTTCTTGGGGGCTCTCGCCCCCTACACCCCTACACCCCCCAAACCACCTTTGCTCCGTTATCAGTGTACAGTACATGGGATCAATTTTGCAAAGAATATAACACATACCTAACAACTTAACCATCGAGTGTTTCCCCATGAAACCCACTTAGCTAGCTACAACATTTGCAAAACCTTAACAAGTATTGTGCCTTATGAAGAATTCAATTAGAGATCCCTTAACTCTTTTATTATGTCGTAAGGTGTTTTCCCCCATGATGCCTATGTCTAATTGTGACTAGCAAATTGCCTGCAGTGGTCCATATATGTTAGATGACCATCCATGCAATTATGGCCGTTCAATAACTCATGTAATCCCTCTCTGAAGTGTATGTCTTGATGTGATGTGTTGATAAGTGCTAACCATTGATTTGATTTTGAGGACCATTAGAAATCTTTGGACCCTTCATCTGCCCTACACTACAAACATCCAAAAACCTGCCACGTGGAATACCACGATGCCCACACCCTAAGACTTATTCACCCATATCTCGGAAGGTGCCTGTAGTGCCCTATCGCAGCAGAGGCCATGGTTGGAGATGGTGGATCGAAGCATATTGATGAAGGTGGAGTCGCTAGTAGAGGCAAGCAACACGATCTGCAAGAACTGGATGCATTTCCTCTTCAATTTCGCACCTCATGTAGTTGTTCCTCCTTGTTTCCCTCCTTAGGGGTTACATCTTCCTTTATCTCCTCCGACCGAAGCCCTGGTCCTACTCAACAGGACCTACAGTAACAGGGAGGTTCTCAGGATCATGTCAATGTTGACCATTGTCGGGTTGAAATTGAAGTTCATTCTAGTTTATTGAATATTAAATTATGGTATATATTTACTACTATAAAATTTATATTTCAATAAATTTATAAAGTGTAAATTTTGAGTTTATTAATACTATTAATTTATTTTTTTATATTATAAAATACATTTTAAAAATAAAAGTTTGATGATTAATTTTCAATATTCTTACCAAAATTAAGTAATCATAAACATATTTAAAATATATATTATAT
>ML781678.1:54404-69823 GCA_009831015.1 Picea engelmannii | reverse complement strand
TCACATTGATGTATTCTCATGGTGAGATCACACAATGGTATAATAAAAAAGATAATCACATTGATGTGATTGATGTCGATTGATGGGGAGAGATTGGTGTGGAGAGATAGTAACATTGACTATTGATGTAGAGCATGCCTTGTCTACATGTTGACATCAATATTGGTAATTGGAGTTGACATCAATGTTGGTATTGCCATCAATGCCAAAGGGGGAGATTGTTGGATCATGTTGTCATTGATGCCAATAGTTTTTCATTGATGCCAATGGTTTGATTATTTGGGAGATTGTTGGATCATATGTCATTGATGTAAATGGTTTGGTTTGATTGATGTCAAGTAATTGATTGATATGATGCCCTTGATAAGAATGATATATGTCCAAGTGGAAACCAATCATTGCAAAGATGAATCATTAGTGTCTTATCACGGTTGATAAGGTGCACAAATGGATGAACTCCAAAGTGGTCCCCTTATGGTGAAAGCCCTCACGGGAAGACGCTTTATGGATTGATTTATCCTAGGAGAACGGTTGGAGGACCCATTCTTGTATGTGGAATAATGAGATGAAGATCAATGACTTTGTTGGTGAAACTATCATGGATGGATAGTGCTTGACATGCCATTTCCAGTGGTATGTGGAATGTCACATAACTCCTCACGGTTTGAGAGTTATGGCCTTATGAAGTTGGAGGACCCCCATATGAAGGTTTGAAGCCCCAAAAGGTCAAAGAAGTAAAAGTTCTTGAAAAGAAGAAAATATTATTTAAATGATAAAGTAAAGTGACAAAATCAAGATGGATTATTTAAATGATAAAGTAAAGTGACAAAATCAAGAAGGAATATTTAAATGATAAAATATTGGAGAACTTTCTATTCATGGGAAGTGGTTAACCCTAAAATAAGGAAAATGGGTTAAGTGACCTAGAAATGAGTTAAGTAACCTAAAAATGGGTTAAGTGACCTAGAATATGAAAGTATAAATAAGAAGCTAGGATCTCTTGTAAAATGCACATTTGAGTGAGAATCCTCGTGGATCAATGGAGAGCGTCTTGTGAATATCTTTTGGAGTATTAATGGAGAGCGTCTTGTGAGAGAATCTCATTGGTGTGGATCTCTTAAGCATAATTGAAGATCTATTTTGAGGAAGAGAGCGAGAGGAGGATCTCATGGATGCATCAAAGTTTCGGAAATGTCGGAGATCTTGACGGAAAAAGTCTCGGATTCACAGAAAACCCTATTTTTTGATGCCCACGTGGGCTGTCTGTGTATAGGGTGCATGTAGACGTGGGCTGGCTATGTATAGTGTGAGTGTACACACAGGCTGATTGTGTACAGGGAGTGTGGACTGAATAGCTTCTTGGAGATTTGTGTTTAAGCTAGTGCCAAGTTCTTGGATGATGAGGCAGGTTCTAGATCTACATTCTATGGCCTCAGATATATCACTAAGACACTGGTATGGTTACATTATTGTCTTGATAAATGTTATTGTTTGATATGTTGTGAATTCTTAGGGCATTCTTGGTATGGATTTTATGATGTGGCTCAATTTGGTTGATTTGATGGATGGAGTGTGCAGTACTCTTGTGATTATGTAGTGACATGATTGCTATGGTACACTAGTTGTTTATACATGATTGAGATAGCATTCATATTGATTTGTTGTGGAGCATGAGAAAGCTATTGGAGAGCTTGGATGTATTGTGACTGGCTATGGGTCAGTTTGGATAGTGGAAGACAGAAGAGAAAGTGATTGCAGGTTACAGAGGATCTGAGAATGTGAAGAAAAGAAAAACCCTAAGTGCTCAAGAGCATATGCTTGTTACATTATACACTGGTCGCGTTCACATGCGGGTTGTAGTGAGTCAGGGCACGTGCACACGCGGGCTGCACTACTGACAGGTCGCGTACATGTTGACAGATTGATATCTGTTGAGGATTGTTGCCTCATCTCAGTTGGTGCTAAGAATGTAAGCTGAGTTTTGCATATAGAGCTGGTGCTCTTGTAGAGTTGTACTCTATTCAGTTGTTGCTGATAAACCCAAGGATTGTAGTTTGTAGTAAAAAGAAAATTGTACATACATCTTGTGCTCTTTGTGTCCATTGTGATGATGACTTGTTGATGATATGTTGTTGATATGTGCCTACATCTAACTGGTTATAAATGACAACAATGGGTAATGAATAAATGTTTAATGCTAATTGATGAGTTTTTGTGGAAGAGGGAAGTTTTGGAAAAAAGATCCCCACACTCATTCACCCCCCTCCCCCCCCTCTAAGTGTGGTAGGTGTGTCCAACAGAAATATCCATATAGGATAGTTTCACTAAAAAATTCATTGACCTTCATCTCATTATTCCACAAATAAGCATGGGTTATCTAACCATACTTATAGGATAACTCAATCCGCAAAGCGTCTTCCCGTGAGAGATTTAACCATAAGGGGACCACTTTGGAGTTCATCCTTTGTGCTATAGGGATTTATTCAAGGGTTGAAATCAATGACAACCAACCTTAATCAACAATCTCCCCCTTTGGCATTGATGGAAACACTTTGAAGCAAAAATGAAATTATGTCATGCAATACTGAATTCATATCACTCATGCTCCCCCTGGAAACATGTCTCTGGCCTGTACATCTTTGTAACCATTTCTCTCCTTGGAATGATGCCTCTATCCTATGCATCTATTGAATCTCTCCACCTTTGTCATCAATGGAAAATGTATCTTTCCCTCTAGGGTTGTTCCCCTTGACTGAATTGTCGTCTTTATGGTGCTTCCTCGTGTACATCTAAGACATATAAGATAAGCATTCAAAAGAATTCATTTTGGAGTAGAAATAACTCTAAGTCTCTGGCGAAGATAATCAAAGGCTTCCCGTGGAAGTGGTTTTGTAAAGATGTCTTCCACTTGTTCTTTTGTGACCACATACTCAACTCTGATGTTCTTTTCTGCAACCTGCTCCATAGAAAGTGATATTTGATTGGAATGTGCTTTGTCTTGGAGTGCATCATCGGGTTCTTTGAGATATTGATGGTGCTTGTATTGTCATAGATTGGAATGGGCTCATCATACTCAACCTGTATATGTGTCAAAGCTCGTTTCATCCAAATAACCTGTGTACAACATGGTGTTGCTGCAATATACTCTGCCTCGACTGTAGATAAAGATATTGATGATTGTTTCTTTCTTAGCCATGATACTAAACACTCACCCAAGTAGAACTATGCTCCACTGGTGCTTATTCGGTCATCAATACAACCTGCCCAATCTGCATCTGTGTCGGCAATAAGTGATAGATCCTTTCCTTTTGAATATAATAATCCAAACTCTTATGTTCCTTAGAGATATCTGAAAATCCTCTTCACTTCTAATACATGTGATTCCTTTGGTGATGCTTGAAATCATGCTACCTGTCCAACTGCTTGCATTACATCTGGTCTGGATTCTATCACATATAGTAGGTTGTCAATCATTGACCTGTATTGCCTCTGATATGTAGACTTTGAATAATCATCTTTTCTCAACTTGCAACTGGTTTGCATGGGAGTGATAATTGGTTTGCAATCTTCCATTCCGAACCTCTTTAGCATTTCTCTTATATACTTGGTTTGAGAAATAAAAATTCCTTGGTTTCTTTGATGTCTCTGAAGTCCTAGAAAGAAGGATTGTTCTCCAAGTAATGACATTTCAAATTCATTATGCATATCCTTTGCAAATTTCTGGCTTAACATGTCATCATCACTACCAAAAATAATATCATCAACATAAACTTCAATTAATAAAATATTACCTTGACTTACCTTGATATAGAGATTGTTGTCTTCACTTCCTTTTCTGAACCCTGCCTACTGTAGATATTTATCCAGACTATAGTACCATGCTCTAGGAGCCTGTTTTAGACCATACAAGGTCTTCTTTAATTTGCACACATAGTCTACATTTTATGACAATAGAAAGCCTTCTGGTTGTTCAATGTAGACTTCTTCTTCAAGTTCCCCATTTAGAAAAGTTGATTTTACATCCATCTGATACACTTTAATATTTTTGGAGAATGCATAAGCTAAAAGAAAACAGAATGCTTTCATTATGGCAACTGGGGAAAATGTCTCTTCAAAGTCGATTCCTTCAATCCATGCATATCCTTTACATACCAATCTAGCTTTGTTCCTTGTAACCTATCCATCTTCATTCAATTTAATCCTGAAAACCCATTTTGTGTCGATCACATTATTATTGTTTGGTCTTGGAACCAAGTCCCAAGTGTCATTTTTCTCTATTTGATCCAATTCTTCATCCATGGCCTTATTCCAAAATTCATCCTTGTTGGCTTCTTCAAAACAATTTGGTTCAATTGTAGATAAGAGTACTAGGTGTGTTTGTTGAACAGATTCTTCTTCTAGTCTCAACTCTTGCATCTTTGTTTCCGATAATCTTATCTGAAGGATGATTCTTCTATCCTCGTCTTCTAGGTGTCTTTGGAGACATTTGTTGAACTTGATCTTTTGCTTCTGTCAAATTCTCTTCATCTGCCTCTTCTACTTCTTTTTCATCTTCTGCTTCCTTTTCAAAAGGTTGTTCCATTGATTCATTTTCTTCTTCCTTTGATTCTAGTTTGCTTGTTTCATGAATTGTTACGTTGATGCTTTCCACAACTTTGTTCAATCTCAGATTGTAACACTTGTATGATTTCCTTGTACTTGAGTAACCAACAAGTAATCCTTTGTCCACACAAGAGTCAAACTTTCCCATTATGCCATCTTATCTTTTGATGTAGTATTTGCTTCCAAAAACTCTTAAGTGCTTCACATTTGTTGGTCTTCCTTTCCATAGCTCGTAGGGATTTTTGTCAGTGTTTTTTCTGAGCATTACTCTGTTTTGAAAGTTAATTGTTGTATGCACTGCCTGTGTCCAAAATATATCTATCAATTTGGAATACATTAGCATTGTTCGATCCATTTCCTGTATTGTCATGTTCTTTCTTTCAACAACTCCATTCTGTTGAGGTGTCCTAGCAATGGAGAATTGTCTTTTTATTCCATGACTGCTGCAGTAGTCCATAAATTTCTTTGAAGTGAACTCTCCTCCATTATCAGATCTCAAGCATTTGATTTTTGAATCCATTTCATTTTCAACCATTTCCTTGTAGATCCTAAAGTTTTCAAAAGATTTTGACTTATTCTTGAGAAAGAAAACTGCAGTCATTCTTGTATAATCATCAACTAATAACATAAAGTATTTCTCAGATTTTAAACCCTTTGTTGTAGTTGGTCCAACTAGATCAGTGTGCACAATTTATAGTGGTCTTGTCATTGAATATTCCTTTGATTTGAACCTGGTCTTTGTTTGCTTTCCTTGTTGACATTGCTTGCATAAAGTGTTGGTTGGTTTCGTGATCTGGGGCATTTTTTTGACTGCTTCTCTTTTTCTGACTTTGACAAGGTTATAAAAATGTATGTGACCCATTCTTTTGTGCCATATCCAACTTTTATCTTCCTTTCCTAGACAACACTTTTCATTTCCAATTTCACTTAACACATATATGTTGCTTGAAGTTCTTGCAGCTGTATCAATCAATTTTCCTAAACCTTCTTTTATTATCTCTCACTTTTGTGAATCAAAAGTAACTTTATGACCTTGGTCACACATTTGACTCACACTTAGAAGATTATGTTTCATATCTTCTACTAGTAGAACAGTTTTTGCCTTTGTATTCTTGTTCCCAATTCTAAATGTGCCTTTTCCAATTATTTTAGCTGAATCATCATTTCCAAAGGAGATTGATCCATATATTTCCTTTATTAATGTAATATACCTGTCTCTATCACCTATCATGTATTTTGAATAGCCATTGTCAACATACCAACCATGTTTCTTCTGCTTAGCTTGTAGAGCAAGTGTGCATTCTTCATTTCTATATTGATTCTGCTTTCTTATCCATGTCCTTTTTCGAGGTTCTTGTCTATGACTGTTGTTATTATGTTGTGGTTCTCTAGGAAAGATTGTCATTCTACAATCTTTGGCCATGTGTCCAAAGTTGTTACATTTGTAACATTCCACTTTAGTGATCAAATATTCAAACATGTTGTAACTTCTTCTTTGTGTTTCACTAGGCCTTCTTGGATAACCCTTTTGTGTATGACTTTCAAATTTGTTTATGTTCCTGTTGTTATCTCTGCAATTCACATCTTTATGTCCAAAATTATTACATGCATAACATAAACCAAAAAATATAGTTTGATACCTGGGAGTTGAAGATCTTCTGAAAGGAGGTGCTCTTATGAATTCTTTTTCTTCTTGAAGCCTATCTGTCTATTGTTGATTATGAAATTTGAATCTTCTCGGTGGAGGAGTGTCTCTGTAATCTTCCTTGTATATCTTCCTATCCCCTTTGATTGTTTCTGCATAGATTTTTTTATATGTTTCTTGCTCTGTTGTTCTGGAGCTTGATCCCTTTTATTTCTAAATGTATCCAAGTCCGGACTTGTCAAGATGAGATATTTGACTGCCTATAATGTCATCCAAAACTTTTGAGCTATTCTGCATATTTTTCTTTTGAATATCCTTTCTTAATGTGAAAATCTCTGCTTCCAGATTTCCAATGATCCTGTCCTTTTCTTCTAGTTGTTCTTTGAGTGCTTCTTCAATTCTTTTATCTTCTTCTGTTTGAACCTTCAAATTTGTGATCATTTGTTCTAGTTCTTGAGTGTCTTCTTTCTTGTCTAGTTCCGCTTGTAGTTTCTTGTTTTTCTTCTTTTCTCTTCTGATAACTTTTATGGCACACATCAATTCTTCTCGGTAGTCAACTTACGCCTCTTCAATTTCTTCTTCGACTTTTTCATATTCTTCTTCGGCTTCTTCATATTCTTCTTCGAAGTATTCTTTATCAGAGTCTTCTACTGCCATGAATAGAACTCTTCCTGTCTCACTGTCACTGACTTCATCTTCATCTGATGATGAGATGTCTTCTTTGGTGCATAAGATTTTCTTGTAAACTTTCTTTGCAGTTCTTTTGCCTTTATATGTTTGTTTACCTTTTGAGTAACCTTCATCATTTCTCTTTTTCTTATGAGGACATTTGTTAGCAAAATGGTCAATACCATCACATTTAAAACAAATTAAATGAATCTTACCTCTATACATATCGTCGGTTCCCTTGCTCAGTCTTTTGACGAAGTTGGCCACTTCTTCATCATCTTCTGAGACGTCATTGTTGTTGCTATGTTCTTCTTGTTGTTTTTCCATTTGCTTTGATATTTTGGATGCTTTGAAAGCTACTTCTTTTACATCTAGATTTTCTTATTCAGTTCTCATTTCATATGTTGTGAAGATTCCATGCAGTTCATCCATGTTTATTGAGTTTAGATTTGATCTTTCTTCTAGTGTTGATATCTTAGGGTCAAATCTCATAGGAAGATATCTTAGTACCTTTTGAACAATTACAGATTCTTCGATTTCTTCTCCCAATCCTATGATTGCATTCACGGTTTCATCGAATCATAAGAAGTAGGCTGCAATATTCTCATCTTCCTTCATCTTTAGTTGTTCGAACTGACCTCTTCAAGTTTGAAGCTTTGCTTCTTTGACTTTTGAATCTCCTTCATAAATATTTAGAATCTAGTCCCAAATCTCTTTAGTGGATTTACAATGTGCAACTTTGGTGAATACCGTTTCACTGAGACCATTCAGAAGCGCATTTGTGGCTTTAGAATTATTCTGACCGAGTTTCACTACTTTTTCATTTGTTGGTGGAACTGTTGGTGTTGTGTATCCATCTACAATTGATTGTCAAATTTCAAATCCATGTGCCTGTATATATGTCTTCATCCTTATGCTCCAAAAAACACACTTTTGTCCATAAAACTGTGGTATTCCATTTTTATACAAGTTGTTGCTCTCCATGATCTACCTTTCAGTGGTTAAACTGATTTCTGAAGGAACCTGCTCTAATACCAATTGTTGGATTACTGAGAGGGGGGGTGAATCGGTAATAGAACAATTATAATCCTTTTTAAACCAAATAATCCAAGTGTTATATCAATGTAGAATTATCATCCAATAATGAGCAATAAACAAATGAACAATCATACACATACACAGTACACCAGAGTTTTACGTGGAAACCCAAAGCGGAAGAAAACCACATAATTCTTTTTCTTATATGTCTTGAAGAATTACATTCATTGGAAGCACCAACTTCCTTTGTTTTCCAGCTGCAACCGGAAAGAGTTTCCAACCCCCTAATTTCTCAGGCTACAACCTGAGGGAATCTCCAACTCCCCAATTCTCTGGATGCAACCAGAAGGAGGCTACAACCCCCTATGTTCTCCGGCTACAACCACCCATCCTTGCCCCATCCAACTGCCCTGAAGTAGAAGTAGAATGATGGAACCACTGTCACACTATCACTTTGAGATATACCGCTGTAAACCTATACCAACAAACCTGAATTATGCATCAACCATGCATCAACTTGTACCTCAACTTGTAATCAATTTGTACCATAAGCAAGTGCATCAACCATGCACCAACCTGTACCAAACAACCTGTAATCAACCTGTACCATTAAAAAGTGCAACCAACCATGTACCAAGTATGTACCAATCATGTTTCAACTACTCATCAACTATGACTCATCAATATGTACTAACATCATCAACTATACACCTCATGTATGTGCCAACTCATCAATTACTTGTCTCAACCATGTACCCAACATGTACCTTAACCAAAAGCCCTCATCAATTTCATCATCCAAACATGATTTGTAATAGTGTAATAGACCTGATGTATATGATCACATAACTGCAAACCTTCCTTAACTTTAACAACAAGAGACTAGCATTTTCATCAAACTTTTCTTTAGTCTTACATGACTAGTTTTGGATTAGTCAACAACCCTAACTTGAAATAATCATAACTTTGTACTTGTAATGAATAAAGATTTGAAACTGATACACAATGTTATTCAGTGTGTTTTATGCAATTCCTCCAGGTGTCACTACTTGGAACCTTTTATAAAAGGCGTTATAGCAAAAATGGCATACCTTGTTGAATTCTGGCTTATTCTAGAGAGAGACCTTGTAGAGCATGCCCCACATAGAATATGTGTTGAATCAATCTAAAAATGTTGCATAGTATACTACAGACTATACTATAACTAAAAAATTTGGTCTTACTGAATTTAGATTTTCTATGAAGAAGTTATGACGTTTGTACCCGAAACCTCTGTTTAGACTAGTTTCATGACAAGCCACAAACCCTATTTTCCACGTAGTGTAAATCCAAAAATAAAACGACCCACAAGCTGAATTTTTTACCACAGATACTTGGATATGTTTCCTCAATGGAATAAAAATTTCATGGTCTGAAGCGTTCTAGAAAAAACGTTATTGCGAAAATGGTGAGATGACCTGTAAATAACATACCATAGAAAGCATCATCAAAAAAATGTATTCTTCCTTGAATTCCGGCCTTATTTTCTTCACCTTCCCTCTGAAATTCGGCTTAGATATCCTTTAGTTACCTCAAAAACCTATAGATATTCAATATTCTCAAGTGTTATTTGAAATGAGAGAGCCTTTCCTCTTATTTATACTCTCCAAGTAGCTTCCTTAAAAACATCTTCTAGGTCACTTTGCCCACTTTCCTTATTTTAGGGTTAACCCACTTCTAATTTCTCCATTAAATTTATTATTTAAATAATTTATTTTGTATTCAATTTGAATTATAGTACACTCGTCACTTCACTTTATTATTTACCTTCTAAAATCTTTTAAACCACTTTGACTACTTTGACCTTTTGGGGCTTCTAGATGACATATGAGAGTCCTCCAACTTCGTAAGCCCATAACTTTCAAACCGTGAGGAGTTATGTGATGTTACACATACCACCAGAAATGGAAGGACATGTAATATTCATATATAATAGTACTACCTACAAATATATCAAAAATCATACCGTTATCCATCAAACAAACTTGGGTCCATTACCCAAACTTGGGTTCTCCAACTTCTTACGGGCATAACTTTCTAACCATGAGGAGTTATGTGATGTTCCACATACCACCAGAAATGGAATGACAATAACTATCCATATAGAATAGTTTCAATGAAAAATTAACGGAAATTCATCTCATTATTCCACAAATAATCATGGGTTCTCTAACCATACTTCTAGGATAACTCAATCCGCAAAGCGTCTTCCTATGAGGGATTTCACCATAAGGAGAACACTTTGGAGTTCATCAATTGTGCTATCGGGATTTCTTCAAGGGTTGAAATTAATGAAAACCAGCCTTAATCAACATGTTCCATAATTGTAAGAGGGAAATAATATGATTTGGGAAAATTGGATAACAACTAGAAATCCAAAATAACGATAGGTTTAATGCTAAACAGGGTTTTGGTAGCGAAACCCAGTTTCGTATCAAGTAGGAAATTGATATGGGTTGATACTTTTGGATCAACAAGAAAAAAAATGGAATGAAAGGAAATATCAGTAATCAAGTCCAAGTATGGTTGAAAGGTAACTTATCCGTGTTGTTGGGAAAGAACATGGTTTTGACAACCGACATGAAGTTTTTGCAGCAAGGAGGGTTTTGGGCTGCAAATGGTTTTTCTGTTACGAATGAGACACTAGAGCGACAGAGAGTTAAGACACAAAACTTGAAAATGAGAGGAGGTACTCATCAATCAAAAGGTAAATGGGTAGAAACATAACATCGACAACTACAAGAGTTTTCACAGAGGTCTCATAAAATGGCAGCGAACACAGTTCCTGGTCCTTAGCTCATGGTCGCAGGCTGAGTGCCATGTACTTATGTGTTGGCCCCCCATTGACTGGGGCTAGCCCTAAACCGTTCCACATTGCTTAATCCCTTTTTGACACACAAACTAGTGGGGAATTCAGAGTTCGACGCAGGACATCTCCTTGCTATCTACACACAAGACCTCCCGAAGTCCTGAACTTCCAAAGCCCTGGAAGCTTGCCACGTGGTTTCAGACTTTGGACATTTTTGGTCTCTCTACAATGATACCTCCCCAAATCCTTCAAAGTACCAAAGTACCGGACTCCTGGAGTCCCGATCACTTCACCAACCATGTTGCATAGGTGGACACGTACTATGAACTGACATGTAGGAGGGGTCAGGGTGACACGTGTTACGTTCCAATGGTCATATAGGGTATGTGATACATGCAAATCTGGGTGACACGTGGCACGTCAAGTTGGGGTCCACGTCACCCTGGGTGATGTCACTATGCCACGTCACCCCAGATTGACATCCTTCTAACATTCCTTAGATCTCACAATCGAGATCTTGCCATGTAGGTTTATAGATCTACGACTCTTGTTACCTCGAGTATTCAACGTTTGGGAGTTTTGTGATGCAAACATCTCTCTTCTCCAGAAGTTCTCAATCTCTGAACTAAAGGGGATAGTGCCATGCGTCCCTGATATATCAATGGCTGGGAAAGAGCCCAAAGGATCCCTCGATATACGGTTTTGGGTTCTTCGCGGATCCGACCTTCGGGGTTTTAGATCTTAGTTTAGTTGGTAAGATAGGTTCACGTAACCACCTGGGGAACCTCCTAACGTTGTTCAACCTTACAGATAATCGTAACTCTCGATTTCCTTTGATTAGTTTATGACTATGAGGGCCAACAATACTTTGAAGTCCCGGACTTCCGAAGCCCTAAAGCCAGAAGGACTTAGCTCCCTTAGGCTTAACCTAGGGTTCCTAGGTGTTGGTCATATGTGTTCTCCCAAACAGATCTCGTCCGTTCATCTTCCAGACAAAAGGGTATTCCCTTTTCAAGGCTTGAACCTCACTATCCTTCCCAATATTTATCATGAAATGGTTAAGGACTTGGGCCTGAAATCCCGGTCACACAACAAGGAATCTGAAAGAGGTATCCTCATCATATGGATAGGTTTAGATCGACACGAAATATCTATCTCGGTCGTCTTGCAGGCTTATGTCCCAAGAAGCCTCAAGTGATAAGCTAGGGCATATATACTATCATTCAGAAGAATAAGTTCACAAGGAGATGAGTGCATACACATATCATGGCCATTTCACACATAAACCATTTATAAATACAGATATATATATATATATATAAATCCACGCAGTCATCGATTATTCCAGTTCAATACATAAAACAGGAAAATACTTATCAGAACTAGAAGGCGTGATGTGACTATGGAAAGGGGTGTCGATTTCCACCCAGCCATAGGCGCACTCACTCCTAATGGATTTACCACTACCCAACCTTTAGCTAGACCATGATTCTCTAGTATATAATCATTTCTTCTGGCTCAGTGATAGTAGGGACGAAGGTTACTCTCCTCCTCCCACAAGATCTTGGAAACAGTTTTCACTATACCAAGAAAGGAGGATCACCTGAGTATTTCCTCAGTCACTCAATAGCTTCGTTTATTAGCTTGTATAATAACCCTACTAGCCATTTCCAACGACCAGAACATGCTCCTTTCTTAGTTCTTCCTTGAACTCAAGAGCTTAGTCTCTCGTCTCGACACTCTCCACAGATCTTCATCTACCCACCACACCTTCATTTCTTTTCTTCCTCAACAAGATTGTGTGTGTATTTAATTCCCAGTCCATGGTTAGGTATGAAAGCCTTACAGATGGGTGTTCTACCCCATCCCCTCATTAACTATTGAGGAGGTCTTCCCACCTACCAACCTTACTATAATTCATTTCTAGGTCAGAGGATTGTTATGGTCCCTAGAAATTAAATCGGGTAAGGTACTAGTTTGATGGAGGTTAACACAACCATTCATGGTCCCCTTCACCATCTCTTTCATAGAATTCATGGTCTCTCTTAGCACACCCCCTTTCCAACAGTCATGCAACACTTATCCTTTTTCTAGCAAATAACACAATTTACATTCATTGATATTTTATACAAAGGTCGACATCAAACATTCACACATATTGAGTTTTCCATAGTCCCTTAGCCCATATAATTATATTTACAAACAAGGGTGTTACAATTCCCTCCCCCTTAAAGGAATATTGTTCTCGATGTTATATCTATCAATGTGCTTTGTATATAGAGAAGTAAACAAAAATGGATATTCATGTCTCATGGCATCCTCCATTTCCCACGTAGCCTCATCTGGGCCAAAGTGTTTCCACTGCACCTTGACCTATGCAATGGTTCAATTCCTGAGTAGGGTTTTCTTCCTGACTAATATGCATTGGGGTTTCGACAAGAATTGTCCCTATGGATCCACCTGGATCACAGACCAGTTAATTATATGATTAGAATAATGTACATATTTCTTCAATAATGAAACATGGAAAACATTATGTGCCTTTACTTTGGGAGGGAGTGCTAGCCTATAGGCTATAGTTCCCACTCTATATAAGAATTCAAAGGGTCCAAAATACCGAGGTGCCATCTTGGCACAAGCTCCCATTCTTAGGGAACTCTTCCTGAGCCTAACTCTGAGATAGACGTCTCGTATCTTGAATTCTTTGGGAGTTCTCTTTTTGTCGGCGTAACTCTTCTGTCTATCCCGAGCAATCTTCAAATTTTGCTTTATCTAAATCACTTTTTGTTCCATTTCTTTCAACATGTCTTGTCAAATTGTAATTATATCCATTGGATTACTCCAGCTAATTGGAATCTTGCACTGTCTGCCATAGAGGGATTCAAAAGGGCTCATCTTCAATGACTCTTGATAACTGTTGTTGTAGGAAAATTATACCAATGGAAGGTAGTCTTCCCACTTCTTAGGCTGATGCAATACATGCATCCTTAACATGTCTTCTAATATCTAGTTTACTCTTTTTTCTGTCCATTAGATTGAGGGTGATAGGTTGTGCTAAACAACAATTTAGTCTCAAAACCAGCCATCAAGGATTTCCAAAAGCTTGAAGTGGATTTTGTGTCTCTATCAGATACAATCTCCCTAGGCATGCCATGTAGTATGAATATCTCCTTCATGAATATGTTGGCAATATCTATGGCCTTGCAAGTTGATTTGACAGGAGTGAAGTGAGAAAACTTGCTCAATTTTAACACCACTACCATGATTGTTTCATTCTTCTTGGCCGATTTTGGCAATCCAGTGATGAAATCCATGGAGATGGTTTCCCATTTCCATTCTGGAATTGGTAGAGGTTGTAACAACCCTGTTGGGTGCCGGTGTTCTGCCTTAACTTACTGGCATTCTAGACACTTAGCTAAATAATTGGCTATGTCCTTTTTCAATCCAGGCCAAGGAAATTGCTTTCTAGTGGTTGTAATCATTTTCTGATAACCTGGATGACCAACATATGGTCTCTTGTGTAGTTCATCCATTATGAACCTCTTCAAGTCGTCACAACTTGGGATATAAAAATTGTTTCTGTAAGTTAGTAGGCCTTCATCGAGCATCTGATAGACTTCATACTTTAGTCATGTAGGATATTTCCTTAGGTACAAGGTCACGGTCTTGAATAATGCATCTGTTTCTTGTGCATTCCTAACTCTTTCCTTGACATTTGTTTCACAGGTGCTCACCCAGTGAATCATTTTCACACTTCTGCTAAGGGAATCGACCACCCTATTTTCCTTTCCTTTGATGTGTTTGATTTTGAAATCAAACTAACTAAGGAGAGCCATCCACCTAGGATTCCTGGCATTGATTTTTGGTTGATCAAACAGGTGCCTCAACCCACAATGGTCTGTCATAAGTACAAATCTCCTACCCAGGAGGTAATTCCTCCACATTTTTAAAGCGTACACTATGGCAGCCAACTCTAGATCATGTGTCACATAATCGATTTCATGCTCATTCAATTTTTTGGATTCATAGAAAATTACACACCCTTCTTCCATAAGGAATCCTCTAAGTCCTTCCTTGCAGGAATATGTGCATACAAGGAAGTCATTATCAGGGTATGCAATCTTTAGTACGGGTGCATGGGTCAAAAGGTATTTTAGTTCCTGAAATCTTTCTTCACATTATGATTTCCAAGTGAATTTAACCCCCTTTTTCTGAAGGGCAGTGATTGGACAACCAATCTTGGAAAATCCTTTTATAAACCTTCTATAATATCCTGCTAATCCCATAAAGGATCTAATATCAGATACATCCTTTGGGGTAGGCCATTCCATAATAGATCTGATCTTGTTAGGGTCTACTGCCACTCCTTCTTTAGAAATAACATGGACTAAGTAATGGACCTTCTTCTGGAAAAAGTCACACTTGCTAAACTTAGAGTAGAGTTGATGCTCTCTTAGTACTTGAAGTACAAGTCTAAGATGTTCTTCATGCTCCTCTCTTTTCTTGGAGTAGATTAGGACACCATCAATGAAAACCAATACATATCCGTCTAGGAATTTGTTGAGTACATTATTATCAAGAACATAAAAGTGGCAAGGGCATTGGTTAATCCAAATG
>ML781678.1:13866-37238 GCA_009831015.1 Picea engelmannii | reverse complement strand
TATGATGACTATTATAAGGGCCTAAGAGGTCTCCCAACAGTCTCCAAGACCCACTAGAATTTTTCAGTGAGCACACCCATGTAAGGTACCTATAAACCACCTCACACTTCTCTAGACAACATGAACACACACTATACTAGAAGCAAGTTGGACTATGTGGAAGGTAAGCTTAAGAAAATGCAAGAGGACATAATTAGGTTGGAGGAGAAGTTGGATGAGATGTTCAACAATTTCAAAAATATGTTGAATAAGAAGTTGGCAGGTATGCTAGCTCGGGGAATACTAGAATAAAACCACTAGATTGCACAACACACAAGCCACACCAGGAAGAAAATTCTAACTCAGGAATATTTAGGCACCCACAACCCTTGTTGGGTCCACAAAATAATAGAGCAATGGATAATAACATATGGAACCATTCTCCTAAGGTGGACCTGAACAGGTTTCATGGTTTTGACTTGTCAGGATGGGTCACCCAGATGGAACATTACTTCAACCTTTAGGGAATTACTAATGACATGATGAAACTTAGGGTGGGGGTCCTGTATCTAGATCCAGAATGATGGTAATGGTGGGAATGGAATAAAAAATGATATGCATACTATATTTCTTAGAGTTAGTTTTTTAAAGCTATCGGTGCACATTTTGAGAGAGATACTCACTATTTGGGGTGTCTTAAGAAGTTATTCCAAATAGGCTCAATAGCAGACTTTATGGTAGCCTTTGAGAAATTATCCATCTGTATAGAGAACTTAACATATTCTTTCTATAAAGATTGTTTCTTTAGTGGCCTCAAGGAGGAGATTTGATCACAAGTTAGTTTTGATTAATTGGGTTGGCTTTCATTGATGTCAACCCTTGAAGTAAGTCCGGTAGAAATTTTTTGTAGCTCCAATAGTATAGTTAATGGACTTCTGTTTGATTGATGTATAATGGTATGAAGTTTAATATATTTGCATGTAAGACTATTCTATATGGATAGTACATGTCATGCAAATTCCGGTGATATGTGGAACGCTACATAACTCCTCACGGTTAGAGAGTTATGGCCTTGTGAAGTTGGAGAACCCTCATGAGTTATCTAGAAGGTCAAATAAGTCAAAATTATTCTAGAAGCTCCTAGAAGATGTTGACTAGTCAAGTGAGTAAAACTAGGAGTTAATCACGAGTTAAGTTGTTGCAATAAGAAAATAATTAAAAATAAATTAGTTGCAAATAGAAGTGGAGAATTTACTATTTGTAGCAAAGTGGGTTAGAAGTGGACAAGTGGTTAGAAATGGGTTAGCCCTAAAAGAAGGAAATTGGGTTAAGTTGGTTAGAAGGTAACCCCTTGAGGAAGCTACATGGAAGTATAAATAAGAGAGAAAGGCTCTCCTATTAGCACCTATGAGCACATTGAATATTTGTTATTGTGTAAGGTTTATTGTAGGTACTCATTGATATATCTAAAGTTATGTAAGTCTAAGGTAGCATGAAGGATTGACGTCAAAAGTTTCAGAATTATAGAAAATACCGAAAAAATCCTAGTTTTTGAGGTGTACGTGGGCTGCAGTGGATCATGGCACGTATGTATGCATGGTATCATTATATTAAGTCACATACATGAAAGAAAATCCCTAGAAACTTGAGAATATAAAGATGTTGAGTCTCTAGACTCTAAAAGAAAGATCCCAGTGTTAGGGTCCTAACCCGCACATAGGTAGATCAATATATTCGGATGTAATAAAGGCCAATATTAATAAGGCCTTTCAATAAAATAGAATAAAGTGGATGTAAGAAGACCTAATAGAATCTTCCGCTTCTAGAAGGATCTTCCTCTAGATGCTTCTCTTAATAGACCTATTTAGTATAAATGAGCGTCGAGGGTATGCAAACCCTAGCTTGAAGATTATTGTAATAGAGCACTGCTCGACTGGAGGTTGCCCCCTCGAAGAGGCCTGTGAACATTGCTTTCTGAATCAAAGTGTTATTTCTATTGTTTGTGGAGATTATGCTGGTTATATTACTGTTATTCTGCCATTTCTAGCATTTCATTTATGTTATGCTTACTTTTTATATCTAGTATATTGCAAGTGGTATTAGAGCACTTTCCTTGGCAAAAATTGTGGGAATTTTTTTTCAGGGTAGAGACGTATTCCGACATCTTTAAGCCATAGAGATCTGTCATTACGCACATAAACCCGCGGTTGAGGGATTCATACACGCATGAAATACAAGTGGTTCTTAAGCGCACATCTGTTGGCCACCCTTGTAACCCCTGTTGGTACCCCTTCGAGTGGTAGCGCATCAGAAAACACTTGTGTACAGATCAACCTAGATTTCCTGAAGCCCTCTTTAGATAAACCTATTGGTCGTTGGACTGCTATAGTGTCATCGAGAACAACACTCGGGAAGATACTCTCTAGTACATGGGTAGTCGGGTAGTACGGCTAAGGGTACGGTCTATCTTCCTTAGTTAGTGCCCTGAGATATTGGGTCGAGTACCACTGTTGGACCCCACACGTATATCAGAGAGCTATAGCACAGGGCAAACCCTTGTCTGTAGAACCCTTGAATACCTAACCCTTGGGGGACAGAAACATACACAAATTAAAACAGACAAGATCTATTGTCGCACAACTGTGTTCGGGTTGCCAAGTAAATACACATTTCTTTATGGTTAAGCATTTGGGGATTTCATCAGTGCATTATTCTTAAGATCGGAGTATAACTCCGCAAGTGTAAAAAAAAAAAAAAAAGGTCTGGAAATTTTTTCACCATTATTTGAGACCTATTCCATTGGATTCATCTCTTTGCCCTCATCACATTCATCCATATCATTTTTCAGCAAAATTTTTGACCCTGTCCGCCCCTTTTCAACTCACCCATCTTCATGGACCATACCCATAGCCAAGACCTGGAAGCTCGCTTCAACACCTTGCAATCCGGTTTCCTCGAAACCCAAAAAGAAGTGAAACACTCAGTGCTATTGTTGCCTCCATCGATTCATCCATCAATGCTACCATAAATACAACCATGCAATCCTCAATGGAGGAAGTCAAAAAAGAACTAACCACCTAGCTTGAATCTGTCTTTGCATCACTCTGCACCAAACTAAAGATCCCTACAGATGACCATTTCTCTGAAGCACTTCCAAAGACTGAAGGTGAACATTCCTCCCATTCCCATACCTTTCAGTCCCATCACTTTCAACATGACCTACGCCTTCTGCGGGTGGATGTGACCAAATTTGATGGCTCAGAACCCATTGGTTGGGTAACCCAAATGGAACATTATTTCTCTTTATACAACATTACAGATGACTTGGCCAAACTCCGATATGGTGTTCTCCATCTAGATCAAGAACGTTGGCAATGGTGGCAATGGAGAAAAACTTTTCGTCAAGGGTATATTGCTTGGACCCAATTTGTGACTAAGCTATATGAACACTTTGACACGGACACCAACCATTTGGGCTGTTTGAAAAAGTTGAAACAATCAAGAACAGTAGAAGACTTCATAGCTGCCTTTGAGCACCTGGATTTTTGAACAGAGGGCATGACTGATGCTTTCTTTCGAGAGTGTTTTATCAGTGGCCTCAAGGAGGAGATTTGGGCCCATGTTCTCATGGCTCAATCCTTGAGTTGGGTGGAGGCTACTAAAAGAGATAAAGAAGCACAACAGGTTGTATCCTCTCAAAACAGAAAACCCTCCTTTATCCCTCACCCTAAACCCGTAACTCCCACTACTCCCTCCACCCCATTAAATATCCAAAAATTGACAAGGGCTGAAATGGCTAAATGCCAACTCAAAGGCCTTTGTTATAATTATGATGACAAATATTTCCCGGGCCACAAGTGTAAGGAACAAAAGATTTTTATGTCCATCTTTAAGGATATTTCGAAAGAGGATGTTGAAACTCCCCTTGTGTCTGAGTCACCTGAAATCACTGACATAACCCCTCCCTCAGACCCTCCCGAAGTCGAACCTGTCTTTTCCCTCAATGCTCTCACTGGCTTCTCTGCTCCCCAAACCCTCAAGTTAATTGGTTACATCAAGCATCCGAAGGTCATGATTCTGGTTGATAGTGGAAGCACCCATAATTTTATTCATCGCTACATTTCCCAAGAAACTCATTGCTACATCCATGCTGTCAACAATTTCCAAATCATGATTGCCAATGGTGGTTCCATGAAATGTGGAGGGCGCTATGAAAATGTGTGTATCCAAATCAGTGACTACCACCTAAAATCCCATATGTTTTCTATCGACATTGGTGGTTGTGACATTGTGTTGAGTGCAGACTGGCTAAGAACTTTGGGTTCCATTCTCATGGATTTTAAGACATTAACCATGCAATTCGACCAGGAAGGCCACCAATATAAATTCCAAGGCATCACTACTGGTTCACCTGAGGTCATTAGTTCCCATCGCATGGAAAAGCTACTCAAGAAAGGTCATTTTGGTGTCATTTCCCAACTCCATGCCATACAAGCAACAAAAACACCCTTGGTGCCGCAAGACCTCCAAGCCCTCCTTTCTAAACATCAAATGGTATTTTCCACTCCCCAAGGTCTCCCTCCTTCTTGCGGTGTTCATGATCATTCCATTCCCCTTGTACCCGAAAGCCTTCCTCCCAATATCCGTCCATATCACCACCCCTTTTCACAAAAAAATGAAATCGAGAAAATGGTCAAGGAACTCCTTAATGCAGGCGTTAACCGCCCTAGTATGAGCCCTTACTCTTCTCTTGTAGTCATGGTTCTGAATAAAGAAGGTTCTTGGAGAATGTGTCCTGACTTTCGTGCCCTCAACAAACTAACCATTAAAGACAAATTCCCCATTCCTGTCATTGATGACCTCCTGGATGAATTGAGTGGTGCCCAATTCTTTACTAAACTTGATCTTCACTTGGGCTATCACCAGATATGTATGAAAGAGGCATACATTCCCAAGACGACCTTTTGAACTCATGAGGGCCACTATGAGTTTTTGGTCATGCCCTTTGGCTTGTGTAATGCCCCCTCCACCTTCCAAAGGCTCATAAACCATGTCTTCCATCCCTTTCTCCATCATTTAGTCTTAGTTTTCTTTGATGATATCCTCATCTATAAAAAAACCTAGATAGACCATCTTACTCATGTGGATCAAGTTCTCCATCTACTCTCTCAGCACCAACTTTTCCTGAAACAATCTAAATGTGCTTTTGGTGCCTCAGAAGTAGAATACTTGGGACATCTGGTTGGCAAGGATGATGTCAGGGTGGATCCGAAAAAGATTGAATCTATGCAAGACTGGCTGCACCCAAAGACTCTCAAAAGCTTGCGTGGATTTATGGGCTTAACAGGGTATTATCGCAAGTTTGTTAAGAACTACGGAAAGATTGCAACACCTCTCACTGCTCTCCTAAAAAAGAACTCTTTCACTTGGACTCCAGCCGCTGCTCATGCTTTTCAAACCTTGAAGATGGCCACGTGCACCACTCTGGTTCTCGCCCTTCCTGATTTCACAAAGACCTTTGTGTTGGAATGTGATGCATCAGGGAAAGGAATCGACGCTATTCTTATGCAAGAGGGTCGACCTTTGGCCTTCACCAACAATCAATTGTCTGAAAGGAATCTGGGCAAACCCATTTATGAAAAGGAAATGTTGGCTATTCTACATGTTGTTGATCTGTGGTGTCCTTATCTCTTGGGGCAACGCTTACAAATTAAGACCGACCATCAAAGCCTCAAGTACTTTATGGAACAACGCATTTCCTCCCTGGAGAAACAAAAATGGGTGACTAAGATCTTTGGATATGATTATGAGATCATTTACAAGAAGGGCAAAGACAATGTAGTGGCGGATGCACTGTCCCAAAAATATGAAAAAGAAGGATCCCTTTTTTGTCTTTCCTTCATTGTACCCGATTGGCTCCAAGATGTGCACCAGGAATGGCTACAAGATCCCAAAAGTTCACATCTAATCCAACAATTGCAGACCAATGCTCCAGCTCCCCCAGGGTACTCTTGGCTCTAGGATGAGCTTCAATACAAAGGCCGTTTGTATTTAAGTAAACAATCAAATCTTAAATCCACGGTACTTTCTAAGCTTCATGCTACACCCACAGCAGGGCACTCAGGGTTCACCAAAACCTATGACAGGGTCAAACGTTCCTTTTTCTGGGATGGTATGAAACAGGACATCCATAATTTTGTCGTTGAATGTGAGGTGTGTCAACACAATAAGGGAGAAACAGTCAAATCTCTGGGCACACTACAACCACTTCTGATTCCACCTGCTATTTGGAAGGATATCTCTATGGACTTTATTACCGGCTTACCCAAATCGAGGAATAAATCAGTCATAATGGTGGTTGTGGATCGCCTTTCCAAGTATGCTCATTTCTACGCTCTTCAACACCCATTTACTGCATCCATTGTGGCTCAATTTTTCATGGACCAGGTCTTCAAGCTTCATGGCATGCCACACTTTATTGTTTCTGATCGTGACCCAACTTTCACAAGCAATTTTTGGCAAGAACTATTTAAGCTATAGGGCACCCAATTGCATCTCAGCACAACTTATCATCCCGAGACTGATGGTCAAACAGAATTTGTCAACAAGTGTTTAGAAACATATCTGAGGTGTTTTTCCTCTGAGAAGCAACATCAGTGGGCTCAATGGTTACCCCTAGCTGAATGGTGGTAGAACACTTCCTACCATATAGCTACACACATGACTCCTTTTGAAGCGTTACATGGACAGAAGCCACCTTCATTTCTCTCATACTTACCGGCATGGATGATTTTAGGGGATAAATTTCGCTCATGGGATAATCTTTCATGTTTTTTCCAAAAATGAGATTCGCTATTTTAAAAATGATTCGCCCAAATTCTATAGGATAAAATTATTTTACCTTAAAAATCGCCAAAATTTTATAAAAACTATATAAAATCCTTAGAAATATGAATATTTTTGCAAAAATATAGCCAAACATTTATAGTTGGCATATGAAGGATTAGTAAGATTCGCCAAGTTTTCTACATTTTAAAATAAATTTCCATCCTTAAAATCATCCCTTCTTATCGGGTACCTCGAAGGTCCAAGCGGTTGACCAAACACTTACAATTCGAGAGGATATTCTTCGTACCCTTAAAGAGAACTTGGTCATGGCACAAAATCGCATGAAGCAACAAGCAGATCAAGGTCGCTCTGAACGTCAATTTGCAGAAGGGGATCAGGTGTTTCTGCGATTGAAACCATACAAGCAAACTTCCCTCAAGGCCGAGCATTGTCAGAAGCTAGTGCCCAAATTTTATGGTCCTTATACAGTTGTCAAGCATGTGGGGCAAGTCGCCTATCAGTTAGCTCTACCCAATCAGTCGAAGCTACATCCTGTTTTTCATGTTTCATGCTTAAAGAAGGTGATTGGAACTAGGTGCAAAATTCAAACCAACATTCCAGAGATAGCTGAAGAAGGATCCATTTGGCTACAACTAGAAGCAGTTTTGGACCAGCATGAGTGTCGCTTGCATCAAAGAACCATCAAGGAAGTGCTAGTCCAGTGGAAAGATACGACTTCAGCAGATGCCACTTGGGAACTAGCTACCATTCTGCAGCAGTTTCCACATCTCAAGCCTTGAGGACAAGGCTGTTTTTAAGGGGGCAGACATGTTAGGGTCCTAACCCGCACATAGGTAGATCAATATATTCAGATGTAATAAAGGTCAATATTAATAAGGCCTTTCAATAAAATAGAATAAAGTGGATGTAAGAAGACCTAATAGAAGCTTCTGCTTCTAGAAGGATCTTCCTCTAGATGCTTCTCTTGATAGACATATTTAGTATAAATAAGGGTCGAGGGTATGAAATCCCTAGCTTGAAGATTATTGTAACAGAGCGTTGCTCGACTGGAGGTTGCCCCCTCGAAGAGGCCTATGAACATTTCTTTCTGAATCAAAGTGTTATTTCTGTTGTTGTTCTTATATCATTTCTGTGTTATTGTGGAGATTATGTTGGTTATATTACTGTTATTTTGCCATTTCTAGAATTTCATTTATGTTATGCTTACTTTTTATATCTAGTATATTGCACCCAGGAAGTCCTACAGTGATCAGGTACATCATATCTATCTATTGGTTAAAAATGTATGCCTTATTTTTATGAGTAGTTGGATTTTGTTGTATACATGAGAAATGGTTATCGAGGTTTGAGGATTTTCCATAGAGATATTAGTGGTTGCATGGGATCTTTTGTATAAGTCAGATATATAGAAATATAGTGTTGGTATAATCAATATTTATCATTGATATATCTTGTGAGTGTTGAGGCACATCTTATATTTCATGGCATTTGTCTAAGGGTTCTTGTGATACATGGTTGAGAGATTGTATTTGTGTGGCCAATGTATTGAGAGGATGAATATCAGAAAGGGTTTAATGTCTAGTTCATGTGATGGTTATTATACTTGTTCACGATTACACACACTTATATGGCACATGACTAGAGAGAGATATATATATTTTGGGTAAAGGATATGTATGAGGATGTATGCACATGGTACAGTTACAATGTGGATGCAGTGATAGGTTGCAGGTTGATGGGAAAGAGGCTGTAGAGGGTCGTAATTTTTCAGAAGAGAGAAAACCGTAGTTTTCATAAGGCATATTTAGGTTGCATAACATATTGTTCATGTACTTACGTGGGTTGCAGTATAGATAGGTCACGTACATACACATGTTGCAAAACAAACAGGTCGTTTATATGTGGTTTTTGGTACAGACTCATTTCAGGTATAGTTTGATTACATGGCAATGGTACAGGTTGGCTACATGTTAATGGTACATGTTTATAGTGGTATATCTTAAAATGACTGTGTGGCAGTGGTTTCTTCATTTGACACTTATATTTCAGGGAGGCGGGATGGGGAAAGGATAGGTGGTTTTAGCCACCTTTCGGTTGTAGCCAAAGAGCATAGGGGGTTGTAGCCTCCTTCTGGTTGTAGCCAGAGAGTTGAGGAGTTGTAGCTTCCCTCAGGTTGTAGACTGAAAAATATAGGGGGTTGGAGCCTCCTTCCATTTGAAGCTGGAGAAAAAAGGAAGTTGGTGCTTCCAATGAATGTAATTATTAAAGACATATAAGAAAAATAAATCTGTGGTTTTATCCTGCATTGGGTTTCCACATAAAAATACTATTGTATTGTGTATGTGTATGATTGTTCATTTGTTCATGGTTTATTTACCCGCACTTATTGGATGATAATTCTATATTGATCACAAAGATAAATAACACTTTCATACTGTGGTTAAAAAGGTTTAAAAAGCTCCATTACTGATTCACCCCCTCTTCCCAGTAATCCAACAATTGGTATCAGAGTGGGTTCCTTTAGAAATCAATTTATTCACCGAAAGGTAGATCGTGGAGAGAAACACTATGTATAAAAATGGAATACCACAGTTTGATGGACAAAACTGTGCATTCTGGAGCAGAAGCATGAAAACATATGTATAGGCACATGGATTTGAGGTTTGGAAATCAATTGTAGATGGATACAAAGAACCAACATTTCGGCCAACAGATGACAACGGAAAGAAACTTAGTCTAAATAATTCAAAAGCCACATATGTACTTATGAATGGTCTTTTTTATTCAGTATATACCAAATTTATACATTGTAGCTCCGCTAAAGAGATTTGGGACAAACTTCAAAATATTTATGAAGGAGATTCAAAAGCCAAAGCAACAAAGCTTAAAACTTACAAAGGTCAATTCGAATAGCTAAAGATGAAGGAAGATGAGAATATTGCATCTTACTTTTTACGAGTTGATGAAACAATGAATGCAATCATAGGATTGGAAGAAGAAGTTGATGAATCTGTAATTGTTCAAAAGGTACTAATATCTCTTCCAATGAGATTTGATCCTAAGATCTAAGCACTAGAAGAAAGAGAAAATCTAGACTCAATAAGCATGGATGAACTACATGGAATCTTCACAACCTATGAAATGAGATCTGAACAGGAAAATCTAGGTATAAAAGAAGCAACATTCAAAGCATCCAAAAGTTCAAAGAAAAAGGGAAAGAAAAAGGAAAAAGAATACAATAGAAACAATGACATCTCAGAAGATGATGAAGAAGTGGCCAACTTTGTCATAAGATTGAAAAGGGGAATCAACGATAGATATAAAGGTAAGATTATATTGTTTTGTTTTAACTATGATGGTATTGGTCATTTTTCTAACAAATGTCCTCATAAGAAGAAGAAAATACATGAAGAGGATGATTCAAACAACAAACAAACATATAAAGGAAAAATAACCAAAAAGAAAGTCTTCAAGAAAAGTTTTTGCACCAAAGAAGACTTCTTCTCATCAGACGAAGATGAAGTCAATGAAAGTGAGACATAAAGAGTTCCATTCATGGAAATATAAGACTCTGATAAACAAGACACCGAAGAGGAGTATGAAAAAGCATAAGTTGACTACAAAGAAGAACTGTTGAGTGCTATAAAAGTTATAAAAAGAGAAAATAAGAAAAACAAAAAACTCCAGGCAGAACTAGACAAGAAAGAAGACATTCAAAATTCAAAATCTAAAGAACTAGAACATATGACAACTAAATTAAAGGTTCAAATAGAAGAAGAAAAGAGAATTGAAGAATCACTCAAAGAACAACTAGAAGAAAAATACAAGATCATTGGAAATTTGGAAGCAGAGGTTGTTACATTGAAAAAAGACCTTCAATCGAAGAATATGAAAAATAGTTCAAAGGTTTTGGATAATATTATCAACAGTCAAAGGCCACATCATGAAAAGTTTGGGATAGGATACAATCAGACATAAATAGGCTCAATCTCAAAAATCACATATAAAGAAACACAACCAAGAATATATGCAGAAACAATTAGAGGAGACAAGAAGATTTACAGGGAATATCACAAGGACACTCCTCCACCTAGAAGAGTCAGATTTCAAAAGTAGAGATAGTCGGAAACAAGAAGGCCTCAGGATGAAGAAGGATTCATAAGAGTAACTACTCTTAGAATATCTTCAACTCCCAGGTATCAAACTATCTTTTTTGGTTTATGTTATGCATGTAATAATTTTGGACATAAATATGTAAATTGCAAAGCTAATAGTAGGAACATAAACAACTTTGAAATTCATGCACAAAATGGTTATCCAATAAGGCCTAACGAAACACAGAGAAGAAGCTACAACATGTTTGAATCATTTAGCACTGAAGTGAAATGATACAAATGCAACAACTTTGGACACATGGACAAATATTGTAGAATGACAACCCCTCATAGAGAATCACAATAGAATAATGACAGTCACAGACAAAAACCTCAATAGAGAATATGGATAAGAAGGCAGGATTAGTTTAAAAATGAAGAATGCACACTCGCTCTACAAGCTAAACAAAAGCAATTTGGTTTGTATGTTGACAGTGGCTGCTCAAAACACATGACATTCAATGAAGATAGGTTTATTACATTAAGAAAGGAAAGAGATGGATTTGGTCTCTTTTGGAAATGATGACTCAACTAGAATCATTGGAAAAGGCACAATCGGAATTGGAAACAAGAATACCAAGGAAGAAAATGTTCTACTAGTGGAAGATGTGAAACATAATATTCTAAGTGTAATTCAAATGTGTGACCAATGTCATAAACTTACGTTATATTCATAGAAGTGCGAGATAAAAAAAGTAGGTTCAGGAAAATTGATTGCAAGAGCTACAAGAACTTCAAGCAACATATATGTATTAAGTGAAATTGGAAATGAAAAGTGTTGTCTAGGAAAGGAAGATGAAGGTTGGCTATGGAATAGAATAATGGATCACATAAACTTAGATAAACTCATCAAAGTCATAAAAAGGGAAGCAGTCAGAGAAATTCCCCAGATCACGAAACCAACCAACACATTATGCAAGTATTGTCAACGAGGAAAGCAAACAAAGACCAGGTTCAAATCAAAGGAATACTCAACAACAAGACCACTAGAAATTGTGCATATTGATCTAGTTGGACCAACTAGAACAAAGGGGTTAAAAGGTGAGAAATAATTTATGTTATTAGTTGATGATTATATAAGAATGGATACAATTTGGTTTCTCAATAAAAAGTCATAAGCATTTGAAAACTTCAAGGTTTACAAGGAAATGTTTGAAAATAAAATGAATTCAAAAATCAAATGTTTGAGATCTAATAATGGGGGAGATTTTACTTCAAAGGAATTTATGGATTTCTACAGCGAGCATGGAATAAAATGTCACTTCTCCGTTGATAGGACAACTCAACAGAATGGAGTTGTTGAAAGAAAGAACATGACAATAGAGGAAATGGCTCGAACAATGTTAATGGATTGTAAATTGACATATGTGTTTTGGACACACATAGTGCATACAATAGTTCACATTCAAAACAAAGTAATTCTTAGAAACAACAATGAAAAAACTCCCTACGAGCCATGGAAAGTAAGACCAACAAATGTGAAGCACTTCAGAGTGTTTGGAAGAAAATGCTACATCAAAAGAGAAGATGGAAGAATGGGAAATTTTGACTCTTGTGTGGACTGTTGTTCCTGAGTCTGTACTAAGGCTTAAAGTACAGTGTCAAGGCATCCGAAAGTGTGGTAATGGTTGATAAAGGATTTCATTAACCTTTGGTATGGGAAGCTAATGAAGGTTTCTGCGTTCACGCTGTCTGGCTTCCAACTGTTCCTGGGCTGCGATATCTTGTTCACTGGCCTCCCATGAACGCTCTAATTCTTCCCGGGTATTAGCAGTTCTAAGGGTCGTGCTGAAAAGACTTAACGTGATATTAGTTTGATCTGATATCCCGAGTTGGATATTAGGTTGAATTACCGTGGGTACAGTCATTGAGGAACAGTAAGGGTATGGAAATGATTTTAACGAGAGATTTTAATGCTGTTTCAATTTGGCTGAGATACGAGAAATTTTCGTATGAGAAAAAAAATAGAAAAAACAAACAAAAGGCCCTTTCCTGTAACTGTATGATTTTTAGCAAAAGGTGTGAAATGAAAGAAAAGCATCTAGTTGCAAGTAACATGAAATTCTTACCAGTGAAAAACTCACGTATACACAGAAGAAGAAATTGACATGAACATAATTGACATGGTGCAAGTAAACATAAAATTTTGTAACTGTAGCTTGGTCTTACACCTGCTGATAGCGGTGCAGAGGAAGGACAAGAGACAATTATGGAAAAATAGACTTCCTTCACTATAGTAGTAGTCGCACTAAGTTATAGTGATACCTCTCAATTATGTAGAGCAAAATGAAAAGAAACAAAGAACATAACAAGACGAGTTAATTATGTAGAGAAAAATGAAAAGAAACAAAGAACATGACAAAACAAACTTGAAATACAGTCGGGACAGGATCGGGAATCTTTGATTTGCTTTGTATTAACTTCCTTCATGAGAAAACTCTCTTACAATCAGCACAAAAAAGTCCAGCCTTTTGGACTTCTTTCTCTCTTCTATTTATACAAAAAAGTGCCAGGTGCTTCCTATACATGACTCGGTGCATATGATACACCCGTCCGTAAAATTGGATACAAGTTGTGGCGGTTCCGTTTGGCAGCTGTTAGGAGCCAAATCACTCCATCTCTTCAACTCGGTTTTCAAGACGCGCCAGGTGCTTGTCTCTGCATAGACTCAGTGCATATCCTACATTTGTCCAGGAACTGGGATATGAGCTGTGACGGCTCTGCCTGACAACTGGCTTCGGACAAATAGCAGTCTCAGGCTAATTGCGGAAGTTTATTTCCCATATATGCATCAACAATATTAAGGGTACCGAGTTGTGTGCTGGGTTGAATTAAATGCTCATCAATTTGAGCCATCCCTTCCCTATCCATTTTAGAGATCTCTATCAAAATTCTATCATTTTTCTCTTTCATGTCGAGGGAGATCTGCTCCATATTTATTTGCCTCAGCGTTTCTGTGTCTCCTCCACTCTCCATCCCTATTAGTTCAGTATTTATGATCTTAAAGTTTTCTTCTAGTGAATTCGCCACTTTTTGCGCCTGCTCCTTGCTTGAAGCAATATCATGCTCCCAGCTCTTTAACAAAATATTACCCCTAGTCTGTTCGGCAATGGAGAGCCCGGGGGCCTCTGCTGAGAACCTGTTGTTAGTAGCTATTACTGCTTCCTGGAAGACGACCCGAGCAGCTTCTGCGTTTCTTTCCTTGACAATTAGATTCTCAGAAATCTGATTCATTAACAAACAATCTTTTCGAAACTCCCCGATCTTGTTTAGTAGACTGTGTTTAGCAGAAGAGACCCTGCTCCGAATGTCGATTGCTCGAGATTTAACCATCTCGATGTCAACCACCTTGCTTACTGCGACCTCTAATTGAGCCTGTAATTGTGCGATCGTATCCCTCTGGTGGCCCGCTTGTACTCGACCATCTCAGATTGTCGAATTCGCTTGTTCCAGCTTGGTCTTAAGAACTTCAATTTCTTTCGAGTTGGCCAATTGGGCCAACTCGATTTCTCCGCTTACTTGACTCCTAGCGTCTTCTGCTGCTGAAGTTAACCTGGCCTCAAGGGTTTTGATCAGGCGGTTTTTTGCTTTGAGCTGCCTCTTTAGCATTTCAACCGAGAATTGATTTGCTATTGCATACGCTCCCATCGTTCCTGCAATTTCAGTGGAAAATTCATCTTTCTTTTTATTTCTCCCATCGGTCATTACCTTGAATCTTTTAGCTGTGGATTCTCCCTCTTGATAAAATTCTCGCTTTACCACAACTTTCCTCTTTTTGTCAAAGAAGAATTCGTTAGGAGGGAGTTCTTCTGCCCTTATAGGCCTCAGCTCCTCACCAAATATCCATCCTTCGCTAACACTTCCCTGTGCCGACTGCAAGGGTGTGACAGAGGCGATGGGTTGCCCAATCTGCTTCCCACCCTTCCCTGGTGTGGTGAGTGGATCTTGTTCTTTCGGGGGGTCAGAGGTCTTCGTTCCCGACTCCAGATTCTGAGTTTCTGGTGGGTTTGTATCCTTTATTTCTACCTCCGGACCAAGCTCCTTAGGAGGACCAGTACTCTCCTTTTTCATTTCAGGATCTTTCTCCTGTTCAGGGCTCTTCTCCTTGTCTGGATTTTTCTCCTGTTCGGGGCCTTTTTCCCTTTCAGGCTTCTTCTCTTGCTCTCCTTCCTGACGCTTCTCGGGGTTAGAGGTTTGCCCCTCAGAACTTTCGGCTTTATTATCTTTATCCTTAGGAAGTCCCAAACCTCCCAGCACAACGGGGAGGCACCTTTTCCGATGCTCCTGAAATTTTAAAATAGAGGCTCTGTCTGCGGGTGCCAGGGACCCGATTCAGAATTGCACTTCTGAATAGGACCTCGCTCCTCGGAAAACATCATCCGAGGGCGAAGATTCATGTTCGAACCTATTTAATCCACAATTCCCTAAATTGTTTCTTACGATCTTCTGCGGATCATGCTTTTTGTACTCAATGTAGGCCAGGCTCAAGTCTTCTAAGGATGCAGCTTCAGCCTTAGCATGTCCAAAATCTAACAACGAATATGAATTCAGCCGAATAGGGAAAGATGGCCATACCTTCTTGGCTGACGCCTTGAGTTCTTTGCTTACTCCGCCGATTACTGTCTGCCGAGCAATTTCGCGACAGGCCAGCTTGTCGGGAATGAACAACGGTAGTGCCGAAGGAGGAACAACAGCTCCAAACACTCTCAAATAAGAGAATTCTTCTTCTACATACCAGTCTGCAATATGGATCAAATTCTCGGCAATGCTGTCCGAGATGCGGGGTGGCAAAAGACCAAAAATGGCGATGTGCAGGGGCACTACCACCCGGTTAAAAATCTCATAAATAAAATTATTCGCGTTATTTTCCCACAGCTTATCGTGGTACTCATGAACAGTCTTCTCATGGGCTAGGCTCCAAGCCCAATTCATTAAAGGAAAAGGTGTCATGGAGCATATTGCGTCCATGAGATATGCAGACATGTAGAATCCAACTGGTTTCCCTGCTGTCTTTTTCTCCCGGTACTCAGTGATCCTGTTGGACAAACTATCGGAGAGCATTTTTGCCCAATTGAGTGAGAAACCTTCTGCTACCCGATAGATGAGAGGTACCCACTGGACGTAAAAATGTGCGGTATCCTCCCATCCGAAAAGCCGACAAGCCATCATTGCCACATATAAAAAATTGGGCTCCAACGAAGAAATTGAATACACACCTTTGTCATTCACTCTGAATGTCGCGGAACGCGACACCCAATCTTTAATAAAGCCTGGCAGGGTTCTGTCAAATTCTAGGCACTCTTTCTTTTTGAATTCCGCCAGGAATTCTTGGCCGTATGTATATTCGAAAGTTGTCGGGAGCTTATACATAGCCTGGATATGTTTAGGCCTAAAAGTCCCAATCCTGTCCTGTCGATCATTCACGATAGTTCTGGTAGGCAAGTCGACGTGATCCAATGCCCATCGGATCATGTCGTAGTATGGGAGCAATCGAGGTCTGGTTGCGACCAGGTGCATCCCCGACTGAACAATTGCCTTGTACTTAGTGTTCATGTCGTCTTTCTCGACATCAAGGTTATCGTCATCAGAATATGAACAATTAATCAGCTCGGATTGTAGAATATTTGAAATTGATGACCAGGTGGATACCGAGCCACTCATCCGAGGCGAAGTATCTGAGACGTTGTCCAGACCCTGTGCTGCGACCTCGACGCTTGCTTTCGCCGCTCTCCTTGGCGCCATAGCTGAAGCTTGCTGCTTTGCTCTTCTGCAGTAAACCTGTGTATACATGCGGAAGTGAGTATCCTCGGGGGAAGGCGAGTACTATGTGCTAACAAGAAACGTTTAAAAATAAAATGAAATCGTATATATTTGAAAATCATGTACCCTTGACATAGGTCTGTCAAATCGCGAATAAAACCAAATTTATTGAAAAATCCGATCTTAATCTTTTCGTGGATTTACCCTAATTTCTCATTAATGGTCATCAACATTAGGCGGCTTGACAGGTACTTGGGTTATGGAGCGTAAGAATGTACCTCGTGAAGTGCGCCAACCTTGAAGCGCGGGACGTACCTTGTTAAATTCCATTTTTCTAGGTTTTCAAAATCTTAATGACTTAATTATTTCCTCGCCTTTCACCACATCGCGAACTTCTTCTTCGTATTTTAACCCTTTAACTCGCGATATTGCGATGCGGCGATAATTAAGGCCTCAATTAATTAGAGCAAAATCTTGGATTAGGCACCTGATTTAAACTTGCGATAATCATGTCATAACTTCGTGAATCAGGGTTTTGGACAGTTTAACTCTATGAAGGAAAATGCCGAGTCGCGATATGCCGAGAGCCAAAACCAACCAAGGTTAGTTTTTTACCCTTAGTTCTTCGACCAAGGTTCTTAGAAAAGTTATCGCGTCCTCGGCTGTCGGGGTTGTATGAACAAAAGCTTGGTTTCGATGAGTGCCGAGGCGCGAAATACCGATGATATCTAATCCAGGGTTAAAGACTTTACCATAGTCAATTGCCTTGGGTGAAAAATTTGAAAAGTGAGTTCGCGGTTTCGCGACTCGAGATTTGAGAATTAAAAAACCAAAGTGTCCGACTTGCGATACCCGACTTGCGATATTTCAAAAAATAAAAAACAAAAAAGGCCGAGATACTGGCAAAAATGAATCTTTTCTTTTGGAAGTTGAAAAGAATTGCCATTGAGACGATAAGATTTAGGAGTCTTATGATTTCGGAAAGAAAAGAGAAACCATTCTAAACCTTAAGTATCAGACGTCGAAAATTGCGCGAGGTTAAAAAGAAAAATAGGGGCGGCTCCAACATAGGCTCCAACTAGGGATCTCGCTTCCCT
Organism: Picea engelmannii; assembly: GCA_009831015.1. Lineage (NCBI taxonomy): Eukaryota > Viridiplantae > Streptophyta > Pinopsida > Pinales > Pinaceae > Picea > Picea engelmannii. The sequence continues at coordinate 19,399 of ML781678.1, read as the reverse complement.
GTGAGGTGGGAAGAACAGTAGACCAGATGCCAAAATTGGGTAAATGGAGTCACAGGCTAAGATCGAGAGAAAAATCCAAAGAAAAAGGGGGAAAAAACTTTCGTTTGATAACCCAAAATTTTTTTCGAACCCAGATACTTTTTTTTTCAAACAGGGCTGAAGTCACCTCTGCAATTTTCCCTTTCTCACTATTAAGTTTGGGAAACGTTTTAAGATAGTCGTAATGGTCCAAGGATATTCAACAGGTCTTGTGATTCTCAGCTTGCATCAACGAATGATATTATGTAATCTAAAAATAGGAAGTCCCATCGGAACTTGGGGAAATGATCCGGTTCTCAGGAAGTGTTGATTACCAGAGTTAATTTGATATTTATGTATAACAGCCTTACAGATCTCTCAGACATTGCTTCACTGCCAGCGAGCCTGTTCAGTACCCCGGTGAAGTTGTCTGACCCTTTTTACTGAATTTCTTTTCACCGCTTCGGAAAATATTCATGCGTTTAAACGCTAAGACGAGGGCAATCATTTCTGAATTTCCTTTCATCGTCTTAATGGACTAGGTGGGGACAATCATTTCTGAATTTCCTTTCACCACCTATCTCAGTATTTATTTATTTCTTAAACACGAAGACGTGAGCAATCAGTTTACATCAGGGCTGAGATCTGTGTAATATTTTTTATCAGAGGTCTGTCAACTTATTTTGATCACTCGGTATCAACCTTCCTTTGACCCTCACAAGACCTTTAGTTCTTAGGGAGACAGGGGAGAATTTTTTTTTTTTTTTAAGGAGCATCCTGTTTAAGCAAGCTTTGATTTTTCAGATACTATTGAAAATCCTAGGAAAGTTAGGATCGCTATAAACGTTCCTTTGGCTTAGCAGAGGATCAGGTAGTTGTGAGGACCAGCTTTCTTATTAAGCTCTGGCTCGAAATCCCCGAGGTTTGAATCGTGAAAACTTTACCCCTTTTCCAAGGTTTGGGAAAATAGTGTGTTACTAAAGGCTAGGTCCACATATAAACAGAAAACAAGGCAGCGATCAAATGGCTTACTATGAAGAAGGTGATAACAGTTTCTGGATTAGTCTTTGAATGCGTTTGGGAGCAAAAATTATGAGTGACTGTTTTTTTTTTTTTTTTGAAGTTAACATATTCGTTCAAATTTTAGTTTAAAGACCAAAAGAAAAAATAATCCTGTTATCTAACCCTTTATATTGCAATTTGAACAATGTCATTTTAGATTGCATAAAAATAGCCTTTTATGATCTGAGTATTTAGAAAACTCACCTCTGTTTTCTCTTTTCAATTTCCTTGAGGATTATGAACTATCTTATGTATCACCTGTTTTATGGTGCTCTATTTCCAACACCGATCTGCACCTTAAATCTTGAGCTAATTTCGCCTGAAGCTAGAACCCTGCAGCAAACGAACAATCTGATTTGAAAATGTGTTGAAAATTTAAGAACGAAAACCCAAAATTTGACAATAAACGTTTGAATAAAAACATAAATATATACAGAAACTCATAATAAAGTCTTATTTAATTACAAATGTGTATATGCACATAATTTTTTTTTATTTTATTTCTTATTTTATTTTCTTTCTTACCCAACCACTGTTACGTCATATAGTGTTTGAGATATCGCCCGTTGACAGGGGTGCTTAGAACTTCTCCATCAATGTTTTCCAGAAGAAAGGAGTTCATTCCTTCTGGAGACGAGACCCTGAACGGTCCATACCAAAGGTGGTCGAATTTGCTATGCTTTGCGGCCTCTTCCCTTCTCGCATCCCATCTCAACACCAAGTCACCTGGGAGGAAATCTCTGTCCTTCGACTTAAGATCGAACAACACTTTCATATCGTCCTGGTATTTTTGCATCTTCTCATCGACCTCCACTCTGAGCTGTTGAACCTCAATCAGTTGGTTAATCCTTCTGGTTACATGATTGGGCTCTTCGTTTTGATCCTGCCATAATTTCATCACTGGCAATGCTAAGTTTATGGGCAGAACCGCCTCAGTCCCATATACCATCTGAAACGGCGAAATGCCGATAGATCTTTTAGTGATGATGTGGTTTGCCCATAATGCGTGCTTCAAATGTACATGCCAGGACCTCTTGTTTTCATTCAATATCTTTTTAATTACGTTTACCAGGCTTTTATTGGATGATTCGGCCAGCCCATTTCCCTGAGGGTAATAAGCCATGGAATGGCCGAGAACGATACTGTACTTCTGGAAGAATTCGATCATGGCCATGGATTTGAAAGCTTGGGCGTTGTCGGTTACAATCTTCCGAGGGCACCCAAATCTGGACAAAATGTTATCTTCCAAAAAGTCAATCACCACGGAGTCTGTGGCCCTTTTAGTTGGAATTGATTCCACCCATTTTGTAAAATAATCTGTGGCCGTTAAGATCCATTTGTGCTGAGCACTGGAATGGGGATTAATTTCCCCTATAAAGTCTAATCCCCATTGTTGAAACGGGGCTTCGGTTTTGACCGGAACGAGTGGTAGCGCAGGGAGTTTTTGTTTACTCGCGAATATTTGACACAAATGACAGGCACGTACTTTGGCATTAACGTCCGAAAATAGTTTCGGCCAATAGTACCTGGCCCTCAAGATCTTATAGGCTCTGTCTCTCCATGCATGGTGTCCTCCACAGATTCCTTCATGAAATTCTTCTATAACTCGTGGAGTCTCCGACTCAACCAGACAAACCAGTAAAAATCCGAGTGGGTCCTTCCAATATAATTGATTGTCTGAGATGCAATACTTGACAGCATGGAGTTTTAAAGTTCTGTATTTGGCTGATGTTAGTCCATCTGGACATTTCAAGTTTAACAAGTAGAAAACTATATCTTTATACCAGCCTGACGACATGAATTTTTCTTCAACCTTGTTTGGATATGTCTGGTTGTCTGGCTCTTGCAAGTGTGTATCCTCATCTTCCCCTTGTAGGCAATTGATATCAAGAGCTCTAAGGTTTGACTCAGCCAAGAGTTTGGCTAGACCCTTTCCTTTTATCAGTTTAGTTGGCTTGATTTCCAGATCAAATTCTTGAATCTTAGCGAGCCAGCGCCCTCGTTTTCCATCACTGTCGGGTTGTACCAATATATCCTTCACAGCACTGGTTGGTACGTACACGATAATTTTAGAATGTAGAACGTAAGTTCTAAACGCCTTGAGCGCCTTCACCATCGCGTACGCCTGTTTTTCCATTATATCATATTTTAATTCGGTGTCCCCAAGGCTCTTGCTAAAAAACGCGATTGGACGTTCAAATCCTTCGTCATCTTTTTGCAGCAATACTGCGGCGATAGTATGTTGAGAAGCGAATGAGAAGATGAGGAAATCTTTCAAGTAATCCGGGCTTGTCAACATAGGTGCCTCGCTGATGACTCTTTTAATATGCTCGAATGACGCTTTAGCTTCGGTTATCCAATTTACCCTGCTATCTTTCTTTAGCATCCCTGTGATCAATTTGACAATCTCAGCGAAATTTGGTATGAACCTTCGTAAGAAATTTATTGTTCCTAAAAAAGCTTGAATTTCTTTAACATTTCTAGGAATCCTGATAGTTTGTATCGCTTCAACCCTCTTAGGATCAATCTTGATCCCGTCCTTAAATACAATATGTCCCAGAAGCTTACCTTCCTGCATAGCGAAATGTGATTTCTTTGGGTTCAAGGACAAACCATACCTACGGCATTTTTCGAAAGTTTGTTTTAAATGGGTCAAATGTTCTTCGTCGGTTTTAGAAAAAACCGTCAAATCGTCAAGGTAGATTACTACGAACTTATCTCTTTCGCCAACGAAAGCGATATCCATGGCGCGCTGGAAGGTAGCCCCTGCATTCATTAAACCAAAAGGCATTTTATCATACATGAATGTACCCCATGGTGTGGTGAAAGCGGTTTTTTCTCTGTCTTGCTCGTTCATGGCGATTTGGTTATACCCGGAAAACCCATCTATCATAGACATACGATTTGCCCCAACCACCCTTTCTAGGACGTGGTCCATTTTAGGAAGTGGATAATTATCTTTAAGAGAGGACCTATTCAAATTTCGGAAATCTACACATAGTCTGATTTCCCCGTTCTTTTTTCTGACCGGGACCAAATTTTCTATCCAGTCTGAGTATCTCAGAGGTACAATTATTTTCGCGTCTAAAAGCTTCTTAACCTATTTTTCGATAACAGGCAACAAGATGGGGTTAAACTGCCTGAGCTTCTGCCTAAAAGGCTTGACTCCGGGCTTCAAAGGTATTTTGTGCTCAATTATAGAAGTATCATATGTTCGGAGCTCGTCATAGGACCAGGCGAAAACATCTTTATATTGTCTGAGTAAGTCCCTATACTAGTCTTTTACCTTGGGAGGAAGGAATTTAGATATCTTTACAATCCTGGAATCTTTTCTACTTCCTATGCTGCAATCCTCCACTTCTTCTGGTTGGGGCTGTAGAGTGGATTTCACAGGTATGTCGTTCTGATCAAAGAGTCTTTCCAAAGGGATTAAGACTTTCAGAATTTGGTTATTTTTAAGGACCAACACATGATGATCCGCTATCTTTTCTCGAAAGGTTTCAGGATTTTCCTCTTCTTGCATAATTTACCTTGGGTCATTTTGGTTTTCTTGGTCTGGATGGGTTTCAGAGAATTCACCTATTGCTATAAGGAATTTTTGAATCTGTTCGTCGTCTTCGAAGACCTGCCAGTGTCGGATGTTATCTGGTATGGAGGGTTTATACCTGATTTCAATATGATATTTCAACTTAACATTTGTGGGATGGGAAAAGGTCAAGGCTGCCTTAGCCAATGCGTCAGCATGCAGATTTTCTGTGCGAGGGATAAAATGGATTTTTATAGATGAGAAAAAATTCTCCATTAAATCCCAAACGCAATTTCTGTATGTTCTCAATCTGGGATGTTTGGCTAGGTACTGTCGGTTTACTTGTTTCACTATCAATTCAGCATCGCCGTAAATTTCCAAATTTTTTATGTTTAACTTCTTGGCTGCCTCTAGACCTAAGATTAATGCTTCATACTCACATACGTTAGTGGTGTAATCAATGTCCCACTGCAAGCGATATGAGAAAGGAACGGTAAACTTACCTTCAGGTGCTATCAAAAGTATGCCAGCACCAGCTCCTTCAGAAGATGAAGCTCCATCGAAGTACATCTTCCAGAGGCCACTTTTGCATAGTTCTTCAGTCAAGGGGTTAGGCTCTTCTTGCTTCATATCAAGTTCTTCTGGACACCCACTTAGACCATCATCGAAAGACAATATGCAATTTCCCAGATCTTGGTCTGCGACATAAATGGGAAAATTATTTGGATTCTGAGGATCACTGACAGTATATGCCAATCTTGTTTCTCTGTACAATCGGGTAAAATGACCACCAAACATAGGAATTGTGGCATATGACATGTCCAATTGTAAAGAACCTCCCAACTTGGCTCCCCACGACCTGGATAATAACATACCATATTTGGGAGGAATATCTGCAATAACCACATCCATCAGGACACTCTTGAC
>ML781678.1:0-13766 GCA_009831015.1 Picea engelmannii | reverse complement strand
CTTTTTAGCCAACTTTGTATAGTTTTGGCCCTTTTGATGTGCTGTGGAGTTAATCCTTGTGCCATGGATGATTGTTTTTCTGTGTTGATGATGTTGAGTTCTTGTCGCCCTGTGCGGACGAAATTTCAGTGATAACAGCTGTATAGTGTGCGTGTTAAACATGCGTGAGTTGTTCACACATTCCACTGCTCTGCTATACTTATTGATAATGTAGGTTTTCATTCATATATAGTGTGTCGGTACCCAAAATCATGTTTATATACACAAATAGACATGTATTGTATGTGCATGTCATTGCCACTGTGTATATGCATCTCTGTATTCGTGAGAAAGGTCGACACCAAACCCCAAGTCTCGTTGTCGAGGTTTTGCCCGCAAGTTTATATTTTTTTTTTTTCGCTATTGCCATCTTCAGAGCTTGTGCCAACTCCGATAAGAGTAGGAGGTGCAAGTATAAGTTTTTCTCTCATTTCTTCTATCTTTGAAGCGTTTTGGCAGTTTTTAGAGAAGACATGCCGCCCCGATCAGTGAAGAAACCTGTGGGAACACTAACTCCCAAAAAGGCTGCGGCAAAAACCCCGAACAAGACCCCCAAGAGTACCAACAAGACCCCGAAGCCCAAGCCTGAAATTGTTGAAAATGTCGAGAATCTAGAAGAAGCAGCTCCTGTAGAGGACGTGAAGGTTCTCGAGGTTCCAGTAAAGGAGGAGAAAAGTATAGAAGTTGGGAAGTTAAAAGAGCGGTACGCCAAAGATGTCGCCACTGCCGAGAAGCCAGTCCCTTTGAACGAATCTAGGCCTAAGAAAGCAGGAAATGCTATGTCGTGTCAACAGCCTGTGTAATAGACGTCTTGTCTTGGTTTGATGATTAATTGCATGGTGCATTATTGTTGGTTTTTTTTTTTGGTTTCATGATTAATTGCATGAAATGCTATGTCATGTCAATAGCCTGACAGCTCTCTTTTTGGGATGATGATTAATTGCATGAAACATTATGTGGCGTTAAAATTGCTTTTTGGCAAGGTTAAAATTTGTATTGGTCTATTGTTCATGAGATTTTACATTATTAAAATTTTCCAAGGCCAATATAGGGAAGTAGTTTAAACAATCTTGTGCAATACAAGTCTTCAGAATTTCCTTTTTCTTGCTGCGCATTGGCAGTTCCTCTTTTAGGTAAGTTCGAGATGAAGTAGGCGTTTTCAAGGTCTTGCAAATGTCCTTTTGCATTTTATATAGTATAATTCATGTAATTATTAAATTTTGCCAATTTCAAGCCTTAGATAGAAGCTTCCCTCGACATTTTCATAGACTTCAGGTATCTATCCTACCCAAAACTTCATTGGCAAGTATTGCTCAAATAAAATTAAATTATCACCTCTCTTTTTCATGCTTAATAGCTTTATTAGGCTGCTTTAATGGTAGCCATTTTATGGGAAGTGATCCTTCAAACTATCTGGTTCGATGCCACTATTTTTAAAGGGCGCTCCTTTGAATATACATGCTAATATTGTATTAGCCTTATATGATCCAGTTAAAGATTATTACTTAAAGCAGTTGTTTGTGATATATATGAGATCATTTGCTTGGATAATGTAGGGGTGCTACCTTGAGTATATTTTCTGATACTGTATCAGTCATATTGGATCAAGATGAATGTTGCTTTGGTACATTTGTTTTTACATTTTCAATTCGTAATGCATTTTTATTTTTTTTAATTTGTGTTAAAAAAAAAGTTGTGTTTGGTTTGCAGGTTAGGCGTAGCTGGAGTTGGAGCTGGGAACTTGGCCCATAGGCCCAGATTTCAAACTAAGAAGCTCTGATACCATATGTAGTGACCATGTTTAATTAACATCAATTAATTCTACAACATAACAATAAAGTTCAATAATTCCTTTATATTGAGCAAAACAGTAAAATTTAAAAATTCCTTTAATTGAGCACATTCGCATATAGATTTATCAACAAATAATAAAATTTTATAGCAAAATAAAACAATACACAATTTAAATTACCTGGGTCTGATGCTAACTCACCTTGCTGCCTTGTTGTTGCTTTCCTGCTGCCTGATACACTAACCAACACTGCCCAAACCTACTATCCTCCCTGCCAACTAGGACAACTACCTAGCTCTAGGATATCATATGGATATCCTGGCCCCTGTGCCCAAAACCTCCAGCAAACCGGTGCCTGTACTGATCCAATCTGACTTCCAAAACTCAACTCTCCTCTCTGCAAATCTAGGAGAGCCCCATAAAACCATTCCTAATCTCCCGTAGAATGATCCCCTCCTAAACCTCCTTCCCCTCCATATCCTCCTTCACTGCCCTCCCCCTTCATTTACTTCCCTACCTACCCTTTTATTACCTTATCTTATCCTTTCGTAGTTAATGCCCCTTATCCCCTTTATTTATTATTTTATCCTATATTTAATGTCCTATCCCTTCCCGAATACGTAAGTTTAACTTAACAATATAATTTATTAACCCTCTTTAATTCTTTACTTAATTAATTAATGAGTCAATTAATAATTAATTAATCCTTGACATTCATGAACAAGTAATTAATAATAATTAATTAGTTACTGTTATTTAAGAAATAATTATTGTTTAGCTAACTTTTAGGACAGTTAGATTATCAAATTAATTATAATTAATAATCCTATACATCTATTTAAGCAGGGTCGTTACAACAGGAGAAAAAATCTCACCAAAATCAATTCCCTCAACCTGGGAATAACCCTTTACTACTAACTGAGCTTTGTATTCCTCCACTTTTTCTTCTACATTCAGCTTCTTTTTAATTACCCATTTGCTTCCAATGGGATTTCTTCCAGTTGACAACTCCACTATATCCCAAGCCTCATTCTTATCCAAAGATGCCATTTCTTCATCCATGGCCTTTTTCCAGAGATTTCCATTCTCTGAATCCACTGCCTCCCTGACAGTTCTAGGATCATCAACATTAATAGATAATAAAAAAAAATTGAACGAAAATCATATGGAGTATACCTTTTTGGTAGCCTTATTTATCAAACCAATATCCACAATATTGGAGTATAAGGATCTTCTTATTCTGATTCCTATTCTTATGTAGAGTTTGATTCATCATCTGTTAAATCAAACTCTATTTTCTCTGGTTCTTTCTTACTTGGTAGAACTTCTTGTTTGACAACATCCTTCATTTCTCTAAATACCACATCTCAGCTATACACAACCTTCTTAGTTTATGGGTTCCAAATCTTATAACATTTGAAATCATATTTATACCCAATAAAGATACACTTTTCAGCCTTCTTATCTAGCTTACTCATGTTTTCCTTTGGAACATGAACATAGGCCTCACGACCAAATACCTTGAGATGTGTGAGAGAAGTTTTCTTACCAGTCCATACCTCTTGTGGAGTCTTATCATCTAGCACTGATGAGGGTGATATGTTGACCAGGTAACATGCAGTACCCACTGCCTCTGTCCAGAATTATTGCCCTAACCCATCACCACTGATCATGCACCTTGATTTTTCCATCAACACCCTGCTCATCATTTCTGCAACTCCATTCTATTGAGGTGTATATGGAGTAGTCTTCTACCTTTCTATACCGCACTTCTTACATAATTCTTCAAATTCATTCCCTCGTAACTCTCTGCCATTATCTGTCCTCGACACCTTAATTTTTTTCTCTATTTGATTCTCAACAAGAGCCTTAAACTCTTTAAACGTGTCAAATACTTCAGATTTCTTTATGAGGAAATATATCCAAGTATTCTTCGAGAAGTCATCTATAAATGAGACATAGAATACATATTTTCCCAATGATGGAATTGACACAGGTCCAAACACATCATTGTAAACTAGCTATAAAATTCCTTATGCCCTTGTTTCACTAGAGGGGAATCTTACCCGATTCTGCTTCCATATACACACTGTTCATAGAAATCAAAATCCAGCGAGCAGTTAGACATACCTTCAACCATACCTTTACCATGTAGTAAACGAAGACACTTCTCTCTGATATGCCCCAATCTTTGATGCCACATCATAACCTTTTCTCCAGAGACTATAGGAGTTCCTTCTTATTCAACTCCAATATCAAAATAATGGAACTATTACACCCATCACTAATAGTGCTTCCCTGCAGCTTATACAGATTTACAAATGAAACTCCCTTCAACAACACCATTGCTCCTCGAACCATCCTGCAGGTTTTCTTTTCAAATATTGTTTTTACCCCTGCATCGTCCATTTTGCTTACAAAAATCAAATTTCTAGCCAATCCTGGGATGTGAAGAACACCAAGTAGTGTTTCAATCCTTCCATTTATGAGCCTCAACTTGACTTTTCCTAGACCTATGATTCTGGTTTTCGAGTCATCACCTAGGAAAACATTACCTCCATCATACCTTTCATATTCACAGAACCACTCCCTGTTGGGAGTCATATGAAAGGATGCACTTGAGTCAACCAACCATGCTTCATGATCTGCATGTGTGCTTGAAGAATCCAAGTACACATCCCCTCCTTCTTCCTTGGAGGTCTTTTCTTCTGCAGAAGGAGACTCTTCGGAACCCTTCTTTTTCTCAACTTTGGATCTACACTTCTTCTTGTAGTGCCCTTATTTTCCACATATCCAACATACTTTCACAAACTTTTATGGAGACTTAGATCTTACCTTATTCTTAGATATCCCACTTGAGGACTTAGATCTATTTCTTTCCTGCGAGCATCCTCTTGCAAATAATGAATCTGTGTTAAGTCCTTCCATGTCCTTCTGTCTCATCTTCTCCGAAAACAAGGATGAGACCACTTCATCAAACTTCAAGGCAGTTGTATTACTACTTATGGCCACAACCAGAATATCCCATGGGTTTGGTAAAGAGCACAATAAACTGATACACTTATCTTCATTTGAAATTTCAATCTCAATAGATACTAACTGAATTACCATAGTATTGAAGGTGTTCAAATTCTCTGCCACCGAGTCTCCATCTCTCATCCTTAGGTTATACAAATTCTTTCTTAGGAATAGTTTATTTACTAGTGACTTAGACTGATACAACTTTCCAAACTTATCCCATAAATCTTTGGTTGTAGCTTCCTCTAACAAATTCAGTAATATTGAATCTGATAGACACAGTCGGATAATGCTCTTTGCCTTCTGATCCAATTTTTTCCAGTCATCTACTGAAGTTCTTGTAGGTGCAGTACCTAGATCCACCACGATCCACTGATCTTTTTCCACCAATAGATCTTCCATATTGAGCTTCCATAACTCAAAACCTTTTCCATTAAACTTCTCAATCTCCATTTTCGAACTACTCGCCATTTCTTTTCACCTGAAAAATCAATACCATAGATCTCCCACTGTAACAAGACTTATCATAGTCTTGAGCCAAACCCTTGACCACAAAGGATATCCCCTGAAGCCAACAAAGCTCTGATACCAAATGTAGATTTTAACCTTGTACAATATTTTACTGCAAACAGATTTTCAATAAAAGAATAGAAAAAATACAATGGAAAATACACACATTACATAGATATTTTTCCCCTAGAAACCCAAACCGGGGAACCTAACATATTATATACTCATTCATAGTGATACAATGTTTACAATATAATATACATATAGAAGCCAACGTCATCCAAAACACTAACCCAAATGACATGGATTAGTCAACAACCCTAATTTCTTAACCAGAAATAGAAAACCATTGGAAAAAACCATGTGCCGAAAAAACACCCAACAATGGACATGAAAATCGAGGCGACATGCAAAATGAGGCAAAAATATGACATGTCTCCCTAGGAAAAAAAATTCTCAGGGGCTTTGCCCCTGAAACCCCAAGAGGGGGGCTTAGCGCCCCACCCCCTCAAACCCCCCCTGCACGCCCGACGCAACATAACAGACACTATTTCTAGCGTGCAAAGAATATAACACATACCCAATAGATAGTTCTCCAAGTAATGACATTTCAAATTGATTATGCATATCCTTTGCAAAAATTTGGCTTAACCCATCATCATCACTTCCAAAACTAATATCATCAACATAAACTTCAATTAATAAAATACTATCTTGATTTACCTTGATGTAGAGGTTGTTGTCTGCACTTCCTTTTTTGAACCTTGCTTTCTATAAATATCTATCTAGTCTAGAGTACCATGCTCTGGGAGCCTGTTTTAGACCATAAAAGGCCTTCTTCAACCTAGACACATAATCTTCGCTTTCTAACAATTGAAATCCTTCAGTTTGTTAACTGTAGACTTCTTCTTCAATTTCCCCATTTAGAAAGGTTGATTTCACGTCCATCTGATACACTTTAATATTATTGGAGCATGCATAAACTAATATCAATCGGAATGCTTCCATTCTCGCAACTGGGGAAAACGTCTCTTCAAAGTCAATCCCTTCAACCTGTGTATATCATTTACATACCAATCTAGCTTTGTTTCTTGTAACCTATCCATATTCATTCAATTTATTTATGAAGACCCACTTTGTGCCCATCACATTCTTCTTCCTTGGCCATGGAACCAATTCCCAAGTGTCATTCTTCTCTATTTGATCCAATTCTTCACTCATGGTTTTTTTCCATAATTCGTCCTTGTTGGCCTCTTCAAAACTGTTTGTTTGAATCGTAGATAAGAGTGCTAGGTGCAGTTGTTCTGGTGAACAAATTCTTCTTCTAGTCTCAACTCCCGCATCCTTGTTTCTAATAGTCTGATCTAAAGGATGATTCTTATGTACTCATTTTCTAGGTGTCTTTGAAGGCACTTGTTGAGCTTGCTCTTCTACTTCTGTCTAATATTATTCATCTTCCCCTTCTGCTACTTCTTCATCATTTGCTTCTTCTTCATAAACCTGTTCCATTGATTCCTTTTCTTCTTCCTTAATTTTCATCCACCTGTTTCACCAATTGTTACATTGATTCTTTCCAAAACTTTGTTGAGCTTTAGATTGTAACACTTGTATGCTTTCCTTGTACTTGAGTAACCGAAAAGTATGCCTTTTTCCATGTTGGAGCCGCCCCTATTTTTCTTTTTCACCTCGCGCAATTTTCGACGTCTGATACTTAAGGTTTAGAATGGTTTCTCTTTTCTTTCCGAAATCATAAGACTCCTAAATCTTATCGTCTCAATGGCAATTCTTTTCAACTTCCAAAAGAAAAGATTCATTTTTGCCAGTATCTCGGCCTTTTTTGTTTTTTATTTTTTGAAATATCGCAAGTCGGGTATCGCAAGTCGGACACTTTGGTTTTTTAATTCTCAAATCTCGAGTCGCGAAACCGCGAACTCACTTTTCAAATTTTTCACCCAAGGCAATTGACTATGGTAAAGTCTTTAACCCTGGATTAGATATCATCGGTATTTCGCGCCTCGGCACTCATCGAAACCAAGCTTTTGTTCATACAACCCCGACAGCCGAGGACGCGATAACTTTTCTAAGAACCTTGGTCGAAGAACTAAGGGTAAAAAACTAACCTTGGTTGGTTTTGGCTCTCGGCATATCGCGACTCGGCATTTTCCTTCATAGAGTTAAACTGTCCAAAACCCTGATTCACGAAGTTATGACATGATTATCGCAAGTTTAAATCAGGTGCCTAATCCAAGATTTTGCTCTAATTAATTGAGGCCTTAATTATCGCCGCATCGCAATATCGCGAGTTAAAGGGTTAAAATACGAAGAAGAAGTTCGCGATGTGGTGAAAGGCGAGGAAATAATTAAGTCATTAAGATTTTGAAAACCTAGAAAAATGGAATTTAACAAGGTACGTCCCGCGCTTCAAGGTTGGCGCACTTCACGAGGTACATTCTTACGCTCCATAACCCAAGTACCTGTCAAGCCGCCTAATGTTGATGACCATTAATGAGAAATTAGGGTAAATCCACGAAAAGATTAAGATCGGATTTTTCAATAAATTTGGTTTTATTCGCGATTTGACAGACCTATGTCAAGGGTACATGATTTTCAAATATATACGATTTCATTTTATTTTTAAACGTTTCTTGTTAGCACATAGTACTCGCCTTCCCCCGAGGATACTCACTTCCGCATGTATACACAGGTTTACTGCAGAAGAGCAAAGCAGCAAGCTTCAGCTATGGCGCCAAGGAGAGCGGCGAAAGCAAGCGTCGAGGTCGCAGCACAGGGTCTGGACAACGTCTCAGATACTTCGCCTCGGATGAGTGGCTCGGTATCCACCTGGTCATCAATTTCAAATATTCTACAATCCGAGCTGATTAATTGTTCATATTCTGATGACGATAACCTTGATGTCGAGAAAGACGACATGAACACTAAGTACAAGGCAATTGTTCAGTCGGGGATGCACCTGGTCGCAACCAGACCTCGATTGCTCCCATACTACGACATGATCCGATGGGCATTGGATCACGTCGACTTGCCTACCAGAACTATCGTGAATGATCGACAGGACAGGATTGGGACTTTTAGGCCTAAACATATCCAGGCTATGTATAAGCTCCCGACAACTTTCGAATATACATACGGCCAAGAATTCCTGGCGGAATTCAAAAAGAAAGAGTGCCTAGAATTTGACAGAACCCTGCCAGGCTTTATTAAAGATTGGGTGTCGCGTTCCGCGACATTCAGAGTGAATGACAAAGGTGTGTATTCAATTTCTTCGTTGGAGCCCAATTTTTTATATGTGGCAATGATGGCTTGTCGGCTTTTCGGATGGGAGGATACCGCACATTTTTACGTCCAGTGGGTACCTCTCATCTATCGGGTAGCAGAAGGTTTCTCACTCAATTGGGCAAAAATGCTCTCCGATAGTTTGTCCAACAGGATCACTGAGTACCGGGAGAAAAAGACAGCAGGGAAACCAGTTGGATTCTACATGTCTGCATATCTCATGGACGCAATATGCTCCATGACACCTTTTCCTTTAATGAATTGGGCTTGGAGCCTAGCCCATGAGAAGACTGTTCATGAGTACCACGATAAGCTGTGGGAAAATAACGCGAATAATTTTATTTATGAGATTTTTAACCGGGTGGTAGTGCCCCTGCACATCGCCATTTTTGGTCTTTTGCCACCCCGCATCTCGGACAGCATTGCCGAGAATTTGATCCATATTGCAGACTGGTATGTAGAAGAAGAATTCTCTTATTTGAGAGTGTTTGGAGCTGTTGTTCCTCCTTCGGCACTACCGTTGTTCATTCCCGACAAGCTGGCCTGTCGCGAAATTGCTCGGCAGACAGTAATCGGCGGAGTAAGCAAAGAACTCAAGGCGTCAGCCAAGAAGGTATGGCCATCTTTCCCTATTCGGCTGAATTCATATTCGTTGTTAGATTTTGGACATGCTAAGGCTGAAGCTGCATCCTTAGAAGACTTGAGCCTGGCCTACATTGAGTACAAAAAGCATGATCCGCAGAAGATCGTAAGAAACAATTTAGGGAATTGTGGATTAAATAGGTTCGAACATGAATCTTCGCCCTCGGATGATGTTTTCCGAGGAGCGAGGTCCTATTCAGAAGTGCAATTCTGAATCGGGTCCCTGGCACCCGCAGACAGAGCCTCTATTTTAAAATTTCAGGAGCATCGGAAAAGGTGCCTCCCCGTTGTGCTGGGAGGTTTGGGACTTCCTAAGGATAAAGATAATAAAGCCGAAAGTTCTGAGGGGCAAACCTCTAACCCCGAGAAGCGTCAGGAAGGAGAGCAAGAGAAGAAGCCTGAAAGGGAAAAAGGCCCCGAACAGGAGAAAAATCCAGACAAGGAGAAGAGCCCTGAACAGGAGAAAGATCCTGAAATGAAAAAGGAGAGTACTGGTCCTCCTAAGGAGCTTGGTCCGGAGGTAGAAATAAAGGATACAAACCCACCAGAAACTCAGAATCTGGAGTCGGGAACGAAGACCTCTGACCCCCCGAAAGAACAAGATCCACTCACCACACCAGGGAAGGGTGGGAAGCAGATTGGGCAACCCATCGCCTCTGTCACACCCTTGCAGTCGGCACAGGGAAGTGTTAGCGAAGGATGGATATTTGGTGAGGAGCTGAGGCCTATAAGGGCAGAAGAACTCCCTCCTAACGAATTCTTCTTTGACAAAAAGAGGAAAGTTGTGGTAAAGCGAGAATTTTATCAAGAGGGAGAATCCACAGCTAAAAGATTCAAGGTAATGACCGATGGGAGAAATAAAAAGAAAGATGAATTTTCCACTGAAATTGCAGGAACGATGGGAGCGTATGCAATAGCAAATCAATTCTCGGTTGAAATGCTAAAGAGGCAGCTCAAAGCAAAAAACCGCCTGATCAAAACCCTTGAGGCCAGGTTAACTTCAGCAGCAGAAGACGCTAGGAGTCAAGTAAGCGGAGAAATCGAGTTGGCCCAATTGGCCAACTCGAAAGAAATTGAAGTTCTTAAGACCAAGCTGGAACAAGCGAATTCGACAATCTGAGATGGTCGAGTACAAGCGGGCCACCAGAGGGATACGATCGCACAATTACAGGCTCAATTAGAGGTCGCAGTAAGCAAGGTGGTTGACATCGAGATGGTTAAATCTCGAGCAATCGACATTCGGAGCAGGGTCTCTTCTGCTAAACACAGTCTACTAAACAAGATCGGGGAGTTTCGAAAAGATTGTTTGTTAATGAATCAGATTTCTGAGAATCTAATTGTCAAGGAAAGAAACGCAGAAGCTGCTCGGGTCGTCTTCCAGGAAGCAGTAATAGCTACTAACAACAGGTTCTCAGCAGAGGCCCCCGGGCTCTCCATTGCCGAACAGACTAGGGGTAATATTTTGTTAAAGAGCTGGGAGCATGATATTGCTTCAAGCAAGGAGCAGGCGCAAAAAGTGGCGAATTCACTAGAAGAAAACTTTAAGATCATAAATACTGAACTAATAGGGATGGAGAGTGGAGGAGACACAGAAACGCTGAGGCAAATAAATATGGAGCAGATCTCCCTCGACATGAAAGAGAAAAATGATAGAATTTTGATAGAGATCTCTAAAATGGATAGGGAAGGGATGGCTCAAATTGATGAGCATTTAATTCAACCCAGCACACAACTCGGTACCCTTAATATTGTTGATGCATATATGGGAAATAAACTTCCGCAATTAGCCTGAGACTGCTATTTGTCCGAAGCCAGTTGTCAGGCAGAGCCGTCACAGCTCATATCCCAGTTCCTGGACAAATGTAGGATATGCACTGAGTCTATGCAGAGACAAGCACCTGGCGCGTCTTGAAAACCGAGTTGAAGAGATGGAGTGATTTGGCTCCTAACAGCTGCCAAACGGAACCGCCACAACTTGTATCCAATTTTACGGACGGGTGTATCATATGCACCGAGTCATGTATAGGAAGCACCTGGCACTTTTTTGTATAAATAGAAGAGAGAAAGAAGTCCAAAAGGCTGGACTTTTTTGTGCTGATTGTAAGAGAGTTTTCTCATGAAGGAAGTTAATACAAAGCAAATCAAAGATTCCCGATCCTGTCCCGACTGTATTTCAAGTTTGTTTTGTCATGTTCTTTGTTTCTTTTCATTTTTCTCTACATAATTAACTCGTCTTGTTATGTTCTTTGTTTCTTTTCATTTTGCTCTACATAATTGAGAGGTATCACTATAACTTAGTGCGACTACTACTATAGTGAAGGAAGTCTATTTTTCCATAATTGTCTCTTGTCCTTCCTCTGCACCGCTATCAGCAGGTGTAAGACCAAGCTACAGTTACAAAATTTTATGTTTACTTGCACCATGTCAATTATGTTCATGTCAATTTCTTCTTCTGTGTATACGTGAGTTTTTCACTGGTAAGAATTTCATGTTACTTGCAACTAGATGCTTTTCTTTCATTTCACACCTTTTGCTAAAAATCATACAGTTACAGGAAAGGGCCTTTTGTTTGTTTTTTCTATTTTTTTTCTCATACGAAAATTTCTCGTATCTCAGCCAAATTGAAACAGCATTAAAATCTCTCGTTAAAATCATTTCCATACCCTTACTGTTCCTCAATGACTGTACCCACGGTAATTCAACCTAATATCCAACTCGGGATATCAGATCAAACTAATATCACGTTAAGTCTTTTCAGCACGACCCTTAGAACTGCTAATACCCAGGAAGAATTAGAGCGTTCATGGGCGGCCATTGAACAAGATATCGCAGCCCGGGAACAGTTGGAAGCCAGACAGCGTGAACGCAGAAACCTTCATTAGCTTCCCATACCGAAGGTTAATGAAATCCTTTATCAACCATTACCACACTTTCGGATGCCTTGACATTGTACTTTAAGCCTTAGTACAAACTCAGGAACAACATCTTTTTGGCGCCATTGCCGGGAATCGAAGTTACGAAATCTTTTCCCTGGCAAAACGACAAACTATTTCGTTGATAGTGTTGCTCTTTGATAGTGAACATAGAGTGCACACCGTTGTAAGGCTTTTTAAAAATCTTTCACTTGGCGACTCCACTGAACACAAACTGGCATCTGGTAGAAAGCATACCAGACAGAACCCGGCTGGCACGCTGATTACGCCTGTTAACAACCCTGAAAAAATTTTAAGAGCGAGAGGCTCGTTTGAAACAACCGCTTCAGTTAATAAACCCAAAGGTCTACCTTTAAAGACTAAATCCGCTGCCGAATCTCCTACTTTGGGTAACCCTCTTTCGGATATCAAAGATCTGGAAACAGAGCACTCAGAATTTAGGAGTGAGCCACATCAAACTTTCCCATCTATAAACAAGGGGACAGGTCCTTTGAAAAAATCATTATCTTTTGACATACCATCCTTTCATCATCAAAACTTCCCA
This sequence comes from Picea engelmannii, assembly GCA_009831015.1. Lineage (NCBI taxonomy): Eukaryota > Viridiplantae > Streptophyta > Pinopsida > Pinales > Pinaceae > Picea > Picea engelmannii. The sequence continues at coordinate 994 of ML781678.1, read as the reverse complement.
GTTTCACCTGATTCAAAAGGGTGTTTTACACCCTCATTTCCTACTCCTAAAAAAATGGCCGGCGTCGGAGGAGGAGGTGGAGGAAAACCTAATCCCCCTCCTCCCGAAGTATTTGCAAAAGTAGCGGCTAGATACGCTCCCCTAGTTTTACCCGCTCAACTTCATGATTTACCTGACAACTACATCAAAAATCTTCCTAAGTTCACTGGGGAGGGAGATCTAACAGCAGCCGAGCATATAAACTTCTTTGACCAGTTCGCAGACATTTGTGGTATCGAGCACGAAGATGTCTATTCTAGACTACTTGTCCAAACTTTCGAAGGACAGGTCCGAACTTGGTTTCGGAGTCTTCCTGCAGCTTCTATTCAGACATATAACGCCTTGGAAGATGCCTTCCTCAAACAATGGGGAGAGCGAAAAGATCACTTATATTACCTTACCGAGTTTGGGTCCCTAAAGAAAAAGAACTCTGAGACCGTTATGGAATTTATTCTGAGATTTAACAAACTTTATAATAAAATTCCAGCCGCAGTTAAACCTTCCGAACCCTCGGCTAAAGTAACCTTCGCGGGAGCTTTCAAACTTGATTTTGCATTGCTTTTACGTGAAAGAAGAGGAGACACTCTAATTAAAATGCAAGACGACACTGTCGAAATAGAGTCTAATATGATGGCTTCAGGAAAGATGAAGACTAAAGTAGAAACAGCCAACCGTGATAATAGACGCTATAGGGAACCAGCAGGTCCTTCCGGGTCAAATAGATACACTGATGACCGAGTGGATGATATGGCCCGAGTAATTAAAGATCTATCCAACAAAATCTCTAGGATGGAAATGGATCATGCTAAGGCTGATTCTTCTAACAAAAGGGACTTCAGGAGAAACCCGAATCCCCAAAATCAACAGAGGCAAATAAAAAATGAAGATCAAAAAATACAAGCTCCCCTAAAAAACGAAAATTTTATAGGAGCAGGTGACCTCCAAGATTTCGGAG
>ML781677.1:361023-386732 GCA_009831015.1 Picea engelmannii | reverse complement strand
AATCAATAATCTGAAATAATTAATTAATCAAACACAAAAGTGCATGGTGTTATCGTAATTGATTGTCAAGACAATATGAATAGATAATCAAGAGAAGCAACATTTACATTAGTCCAGGTTATGCTAGCTCCCACCAAGAAAAACAAGGAGGAGAATAAATATTAGTAAAACAAGATAGTAAAATACATCTAAAATTGAACGTGTGTGATTATTATTGATTTAAAGAAACATTGTGTTCATTTGATGCCTTTATATGCTACTCAAGCAAACCTCTTGGTCACTTCATGATCCAAAAATCCTCTAATGTACAATCAATTCTTAATTACACATAAACATCCGACCAAATTCGGTAAATGAAGATCACTTGACTATTTGCAAAAACACATGTGAATATTCTTATTTGTCCATAAACTTCAATAATATTGATGAATAACTTGAAGAATAATGAGATAATACAACAAAAATTAAAAGAACTCAAAATATATATATTGATGATATACTTTACTTCATCTTCAAGTTCCCTTTAAATCATTGAAACTGCTCTTCATCATCTCAAATGTCAAATTACATTACAACATGGACTTAAAAAGCCAATTTTGAAGACATTTCGAAAATTCATTGCTCAAATGCAAAAAATAGAGTGTACCATCGAATTCCTTGCGAAAGTCTGAGAAGAATGAGTATAAATTCGGCCAAATTCTGAACAGGGGCCAAAAAAGCCCTTTTTACACATACAACAAGACTATATGTCTCGTACATGACAAAATAAGATAATACTTTTACAAATGACCTATGATAAAAAAACAAAAAAAAAGACTTCATATTCATAATCCTTGTGGAAAAACGAATCCAACGAATATAAATGTGCCTAGGTGTGGACAATATACCATATGACATGCTTTTCCATGCAACACATAAACTTAGCGTGCAAAACAATGTAGTTTGTATTGTACCATACCTCAGGATCCATGCAGACTTTGGGATAAGTGCAACTTAGGACATGTGTACAAGTCTTGGGATCCATACCATTAAATAGGCTCGGTCCTAAAACCACCTATCCACAATTTATGCAACTTAATTCTAAAATTGGTCAGGATCCCATAACATCTAGATCGGTTGGCACAATGGTTATTTCATTGGCTAAATTGGTGGAGTTTGGGGATTCTATTCCCTGCGACCCTCTCCTTGTGGGCATTTTTGTTTGTTTGTTGGTTTAATATATGGTTACATATACTATATACAGTATATGGTTTTTTAAACCATATATATGTTGATATATTTGTTATACCAAAACTCTCGCGCAACATATTGTTAAGCCCCTTTGCAAGTAAGGTGTGGTTCATATGTTAATATATATAAAACATAGGCTAAGGGTCGAGGGCATAGGCCCTTGGCCCTTTAGCCACCCATTTCAACCTTAGCTTAAATTCAAGTAAAATGTTTTTCATATAGTGGTTAAGAACTATTGCATGGTGTGTTGGTTATGGGGACTATGTTAAGCCTTTGGGAGCTTATGGAGGTCGCGGATTCGATCCCTATAGAATCCATAACTTTTAATACATATTAAACAATATTGGCCAATGGGAGGTTGTCGCGTGGCAGCCTCTCATTAGCTTTTCAATGCCACATGTCAACATTTAATTGGACCACTTGTGCACCACTTGTCAACCTGTAATTTGTCCACCTGGAGGTATGATCTTCCCCGTCGGCTGCTAATAACATGTGTCACATGTCACCCTTGCAGTGGTGACACGTGTCACCTCTTTTGCCCATGTACTTTGACCTTTGACCTGGTTGACTGGAACTTTGACCGTTTATAACTTTTGCATACAAATCGTGTTTGACTTGTCATTTGTTTCGTTGGAAAGACGACGACGAGATCTACGCAATGATGTCATTTTCTCAATCATTTGAGACAACCAAATTTTGAGCTTTTCTAGACACCCTGGGACCTCTGTGAGTGTTTCGGATTCTCTTGGACCTCTATGAGTGTTCCTTAGATCCTCCTGGATCACTTCACCTGAGAATCCATAATAGCAAGGACAAATCCACATATTCCACAAGGGATAAATATTTATTATTCATTATTCATAATATATCATGAGTTACAATGGCATGCATATAAATACACGTAGAGAATGATAAGTCATGCCCTTTTAGAAAATGTGTGACTATCATTATTTACAATATAATAAAAATATAATAATGATTTATATGACTACTTACTACAAAATGATTTATACATTATTACACATGGGTAATATACTTTAGAGTCGATATGGTTTCATATGTGACAATGTTCCTTTATTTTGCACACCCATTGCATCTATCTTCTTTCCAGAGACAATGGCATCCTCTATCCTCTTTGTTTGGTATTTGATTACTTTAGGCTTGGAGATAATACCATTATATTTGACATGTACATTCTCCAATTGGAGTTCAACTTCTTCAAGCATCTTTTGGTGACATTCTTGAATCTTGTCTTCTTTGTCTTATTGAAGCTGCAAAGTGACCCCATATATCAATTTCTTACGTCCTTCCTTAATTCTGGATTGCATTTATGAGTTTACCTCATCGTTATTTAAGGATTATTCAACCCTCTTGCAAATTTCCTCCTCAAGTTTTTTTATAGTATTCTCTCTAATTTTTATGGTAATATCTTCATCCCTATTTTTTGATTTAGACTCTTGTAAATGTCTTATCCCCTTCTTAACATAATTAAGAAGTTCTCGAATATGCTTACATAACCTTTTTATTTCTTCATCTTTCTTTTTCAACTCTTCCCCCTACTCATAATTTTCCAACTTAAGTTCTTAACCTCCTTAATGAGTGAATCAATAAGAGATTACACCTTACAACATTTGTCACCCTTGTTCTTAAGATCTTCTTCTAATTTATCATAATCTTTCTATAACTTGCAAAGTTTTTCTTTAGATTCAATGAATTCATGTTCAATTGTATGCATCGCTTCCATTTTTAAGTCATTCCTCCCTTCTATAGAGGTCACTTTATCTTCAATTTCAACTCTTGGAAGCTCTTCCACTGATACAACTTCATTGATAACAACATTAGGTTTTTCTAAGTTAATTGCATCAATGTTATCACCCTTATCCATGTTTTGGGCTCTTTGTTGCGTTTTCCTCCCATTCTTCAACTTCTTCATTTATGTTAGTAGAGTTTTATTATGATTTCTCAAACGAGAAATTTCATCATCTTCGGATGACAATTTTTTATTTATATTTTTGATATCTCTTTTGTGAGTGCTTTTTATATTGTTGTTTTGTAGTTGCAACTCTTTTATATGTTGTTGAAATTTGTTAAATTTTGTATCTTGCTTCTCTTGAGATTCTTTGTCGCATTGAATTGTAGAGTTGTGTATATGGTTGATATCTTCTAATGAGGGAATTCCTATGCATGACTCCACTGTGAAATATTATAAGGTTATCTTCTTCTTCTTATAAGAGAATGTTAAAAACTTCATTTTGTTTAAGAATAAAGTCCCTAGTGTTTCCATCCAAGGTGAACCCATAATTATGTCACCGTCATTGCTCCACAAAGATCTAACAATGAATTGTGATACAAAAGTATAATATCCAATATTTAGTTGTAAATAGGTTATGTCATATTGTTTCTTGTCCCAAAAGTCTAGCTTTTCAATTATATTTGACTCGGTAATCACTAACTGGTTAGTGAAATCCGCACTAACATAATTATTATGTTCATCCAAGGAAATAGAAATAGTAATATTTTTCCCTGCAAATGTCCCTTTGATTCTAAGTAGAATCAGAACATAATTTTTTAAGGTTTTAGGAAATCTTCCATTTTACTGATTATTAGAATCCATTTTGTTTTTGTCAAAAATTCACAATATTTCACTTAATCTTAGACTCTTTATAACTTAGAGATTATTTTTATAATGCCATTTTTAATTGAACTTTGGAATATATCTTCGATAATAATATTTGACCTTCTTAAGAATATATCTTAATAATGTAAATACTTTCACCACTTATTTACTTTAACAAAAAAATCTCTTATGAACTTTAATATTTCACCTTTTGCCAATATTTTCACATTATTCACTTCTCTTTTACCATTCCACATTATTTGTGTTACCAATAACTTCACCTTATTCACGTAATAACTTTTCTTTTACTCCATGCAAAACTTCCTCCACTTAAAATATTCAATTTTTCTTTCTTCAGAATCCTAATATGTTGTATAACCTTCCTTTACAGTGTCAAATTATATGTATATATGATTGACTTGATAGTTCTTCATGTGTACATTAAAACACTTAGAAACCTCCCTTTTTAGTTTCTTTTTATTACCATGTACGTGACAATTAACTTTACTTTGCCAACTATGGAATCTATGTTTGGCTTGATACTTCTTTACATGCACTTTTAAAGCTACTTGGAAACTTTTCTTTTTAATTATGTTTTCTTACCATCCCCATGGAAATTAACTTTACTTATTGTCAACTATGGAGTCTTGTTTGACTTATACTTCTTCATGTGCACTTTAAAAATACTTGGATAACTTTTTTTTCTTCTCCTCTTCCTCCTCTTTTTTTTTGTTTATTATGAGAATAAAGAGTGGGCCACCAACTTGGAGATTATTTGTAGAAATCTCTCTCTCTCTCTCTCTCTCTCTCTCTCTCTCTCTGGCAAAATAAACTTGATCACAAATTAGTAGAAGGACTAAAATAAAAAAAACTTGACCACGGGCTAGCGGAAAGACCACTCTGATACCACTTGAAGAAAGCTCTTGGTCACTTCAACTAAGCATCCATAATGACAAAGATGAATCCATATATTCCACAAGGGATAAATATTTATTATTAATCATTCATAATATGTCATGAGTTACAATGACATGCATATAAATACACACAGGGAATGATAAGTCATGTCCTTTGGGAAAAGGTATGACTATCATTATTTACAATATCATAAATATATAATAATGATTTATTTTCCTTAGAAAAAAAGATTTATATCCCAAAAAGAGATTATACATGAGTACAATCCCAGGGACTCTTCAATACAAACTTTGTCAAAACAAGTGAATACAAACCAGGCATGTGCCAACACCTAACAAATATTTTCAAATGTTTATCCTACTTCAACCAAAAATTACTGCCCAGGAGTTGTTCGCTACATATACATTGCTTTACACATTATTGTGCATCAAAAAGAGTCTTCATAGCCAACAGTCCACACAAAGCACGCATCTAAGAGTCACGGTCATAATATCCACAAGTTTCGCTACAGATACAACATTTTGCACACTCACTGTGTCAAAAAGATCCTTAACAACCAGCACTCCATACACAACAATACACAAACAAGACCATTAAGTGGCTTTCATACGAAACAAAACCAAGATCAAAGGATAGAAGGAGTTATAAGTGAAATTCCATGCTCTCAAGCTCTTGATCGTTAATGAATTATTGCATAAAGAAAGAACCCTCACAAAATTCCATAGCTTCTTTGGATAGTTGGTCCGATTTTTTATTGAGCTCATGATAGATATGAGACTTCCAACCGAAATATTGAATAAGCATGTGAGTTTGAGATAGCAGATGTTATAAGCACATATTATCAACCTTTGATTTACCATTTCCCCAATTGATTACCACCTTGTAATCTCCAAACACCTGAAGGAATTTGATTCCACATGAATTAAGAAAGAACAAAAGAGATTATAGAGCCTAAAATTCCGCTTTCATATTGGAACCTGACCTAGGTGCATATTGAATATAGGAAAAATGATGAGAATTTTCATATAAAACCACACTAACTCCACATCATGGAGGATGTCTCGGACTGGCGCCATTGAAAAATCCCTAAGGAGTCTCGTGGTCCAGAGGTTGCATAACATGCACTTTAACTTTCTTCCACTTGGGTATGCATTTAAAATACTTAGTGTTTGTGTCAGTAAGGCCCACCACAACCTCTTATGGGATGTGTTTATCCTAATAAAATATTCAAATTTCGATCCCACCAAATGTAATATACAAAGAGACGGGGAAGGGAATCGTAACTAGCCACCACTGAATCCTTTAACTAGTCTAGCACATAGAGATCTTGACTATTCTGATTCCATAAAACTTGAGAATTGAAACTATTGGCCAGAATATTTCGTACTTGGATTGAAAAGGGGAATGAGATAAAAAGGTGAAACACCACTCAACATCCAATTTATAGAGAGCACACCTATTGGGTCCTGTCCAATCACATTTTAATAAATCATCCCACGATAGGATCTTGTTTTTTAGAGCAAGCCATAAAACAATTTTAGCCTTCAATGGTCCCTAGAGATTCTTGACTCAATCCCACCACCAAAGGGTAGGTTTAAATGCTAAAGAATCCATATGTGCTTCATAACCTAGTTTAGCAGTAAACTCCCCTAAAAGAGCATTCTTGGACCATGTGAGGGAGTCATGTTCCGCTTCATCTAGCTTAATGTGGTTAGAGAAAAGATTTCTTGCAAAACAACTCCATTCCTTGATATGCTCACGTGTTAATCCTGGATCACTTTCATATTTCCAACCGCTCGGCTAGACGGTCATAGTCTAGGCCTCTAGCATCCCATAGACAGTAAATATCTTGGTTAGAAAGGATCAATTGCATATCATTCAAGAGCCTGACACATTCATCCTCTCCAACCTAAGAACCCTCCCCTATTCATATTTTATTTCCATTGCCAATCCTCCACACAGTCCAATTTCCCACTATCGGGAAGGAATCCACTAAATCCCTCCATATAATGGATCATTTTGTGGTTTATTTTCTAGGAGTACAAAACCAATCCACAATTGAGAGGGAGCCTAAGTATTTAGACTTCATAACCCTTCCCCAAAGTGATGAATTATGGGTAAGCCTCCAAAGAATTTTTCCTTCCAAATATTGGCTGACGAGATTGGGATTTTTTATCCACCATACCCCCATTTTATTTGGCTTGGCTAGTGTAGACCATTTTACAAGTGGGATGTTGTCTTAAGCATTGTTTCCCAACCATAAGAATTGGAATCCTTTTCTGCTAATTTTTGTCAAAATTGCTTTGGGAAATTTAGTAATGGAGGTCCAATAAACATGGATGCTCTGTAAAACTAATTTGAGAAGAATCAATCTCCCCCTCTAGAAAGACACATGTTGACCCAAAACGAAATCTGAGCTTCAATATCCTTGTAGAGCCACAACTAATTTTCAAAACCATAGGCGTTTGGCTTTAAAATAAATCATGAGTATTTGAATCCTTCGTTCATATGTTTTCTAGGAAAAGGAAGTGCATTATCCAGAAGGGGAGTCAGATCCTCCTAAGGGAATGGATAATGAAAATAGGACGTTGTCCAATTGATTTCCATTCCAGTTGTCCGACGAAAGATGTCAAAAATGTGTCTGAGACCCTGAAATTCTAGCTTCAAACCTGCACCAAAAAGGAAGATGTCACCAACGAAGAGAATATGATAGAGTACTTTGATAGGAGAAACCTTGAGACCTTTTAGCTCTCCTTGGCTCCTTGCATGACACATTAATTTATTGAGAAGTTTCACAATCAAGAGAAAAATGAAAGGTAACACGAAGCATCCCTGCTTGATCCCCCTAGAGGCTCAAAGAACTTTGGAAGGGGAGCCATTGATCAAGATTGAAAAAGAAGTAGATTGGGCACATCTAAGGATTCAATTGAAAAAATCAATGTTGATACCCAATTGGACTAAAACCAACCTTAGAAAAGTCCATCTCACTTTATCGTATTTCTTGGACAAGTCCAGTTTGAGAAAAACTAAAGAGATCTTAGAAGTGTGCATATAGTACAAGGATTCTTGTGCAAGGGCTACCGCATCGTGAAATTGCCTCTTAAAAATGAACTTGAACTGCTCCTTGGAGATGATTTCACTAAGGATAAGTTTTAGCATATTCTCCAAGATTTTTGAAATCAATTTGTATACTACATTACAACATGAGATGGGACAAAATTCATTAAAGGATACTACATATTTTTTCTTGGGGATAAGTGCTAAGAAATTAGAGTTCAACACCCCAAAAACTTTTCCACTCTCCTTAGATTCATGTACCACCTTCAGGAGATCCTCTTTCACGAGATCAAAGAAACTGATATAAAATTCGATTGATAAACCATCCAAGCCGGGGATTTTACCATGTTTCATATAAAATAGGGTCGCTTAAAGCTTAGCTTCTAAGACCTCTACATCTAAGGAAGCATTCATATTCTCATTGGTAGCCTTTGGAAAAAGCCTGAGAACTTCAAGAATTTCCCGATTGGGAAAACCTGATAGCTCTTTGAATAAGGCATTAAAGTGGGTCCTATATGCCTCTTCCTTTTCTTCAAAGGACCTAGCTCAACCCCCATCTTGATTGGAGATCTCCCAATTCGATTTAAGTTTCTTACAAAAGTTGGAAAAATTGTGAAAGAATTTGGTATTGTTGTCCCCTTCCACAAGCCAGACAACACAACTTTTTAACCTCCAAGTTCCTTCTTTCTTAGCAAATAGATCATATATAAGGGATAGAAAACCTTCATGGAAGAGGCTTCCTCATCGGAAAATATGTCGGAGCTGATAGAATTGAAAAGGAATCGAGTTTTGAATCCCCCTGCTTGAGCACTACTTGGGAGCGCTTATTAAATTTCCACACCCACTCTTTCATCACATGTTTTACTTTCAGAATATTCTCATGGAATTGTTGCATGTATGATGCTTCGGCTTAATCATGGGGATGCATAAAAGTAGAAAGGACTAAATTTATGTAGTCATCCTCTTGTAACCAAACGTGGTTGAATTTAAGAGGTGTTGGTGGTTTATCTTCAATAGGTTCCAGCTTCAAGAGAATGGGGAGGTGATCGAAGCTTCCTCTAGTTCCAATCCAACATTTGACGCACCACACCCCATCCAACAGAGATTTTGAGATCAATAATTTGTCCAGCATTTTAGAGACTCCTACCTCCCCTTTCCTACCATTCCTCCACATCGACATTATCTTAGGTTGCTCGAGATTGATTAGATGATTAACTTCCAGGAGGTGTGAAAATAAACCTTCTAGGCGGTCCTTGTGATGATGCACTCCCCAAACTTCCTTGAGGGATAGGGTGAAATTGAGGGCACCCCCTAGGATGATGTTATCGCCAAAGAGGATTCCTAAGGAACATATTCCTTCTCATAAGGGCTTCTTATCAATGTATCGACTATAGAAATTGATAAACCGAAAAACAAGAGCCCAGGTCACGAACTTCCAATTCCACCAGAATTTTGGAATTCAGCATCGAGGAAGAGATTATTTTTAGTTTAGGACTTCATTTCATTGTTATCACGCAATTTTTACTTGCCCAAAAAACAAAGGCAAGTGAACAATAACTTGGCGTAAAATGAGGTTGTCCTATCACTGTCACCTAAACAAGACACCTCTTTCTCTTTAGGGGTAGTACCCTAGGGGATATGTCCCCAGTAACCTGGGGGTTTGAGAAGGCTAAGGTAAGAGTATCAAAAATTTCCTCCCCTCTCACAAGTCACTCTCATCAGAAAGTACCAAATGTTTTAATAAGATGAAGCAAATATTTGCTTAAGTGTACTTGCCCAGAACAAGACAACAAGAAAAACACTATTTGCAAGTACCAATTGATGTTAGCGCTTCATAAAACCATGGACTTTGAATAAAAGCATAAGCTGATATAAAATATGAAGAAACAAAAATATTTATAACAACAATGTATATATAGAAATAGCTTCACAATGTTTCCTTAATAAAGCTTCAATAATGACCAAAAATGATAACCTAAAATTGGCAATATGCTAGTATTTGTTAGAAGCAATGAAACCAATGTAAAGTCAACTCTAACACTTACTTTTAAGATGATTTTACTACTGTCATATATGGTTGTAGTTGTCTTTTGCAACAAAAACAAGATAGTTAGTAAGTTAGTATAATCTAAGGTTAGAAGTGGTTAGTAGAGATCTTGAAGTAGATGGTTTGAGAGTTGTTTTTATCAATCAATCAATTGTAAGGTATGAACTAGTGCCTTTAGGGTAAATGGAGTCACTTTTTCAGCGACAATATTGGGAGAAACAAATGATAATGAGTGAGATAAAGACAAGAGGGAGGATGGTTGAGGTGTTAGTAACCTAAGGCCTCAATCATCCAAAACCCTAGAAGGAAAAAGCTACTAGGAAGTAGGTAACCCTAGGCCCTAGCAATTTTCCTTCTTATTTAGGTCAAGATTGGAATAAAAATGAAAGCTTAATGAAGCAATAGTACTAGATTGCTACTAAGGTAGGGCTCTAGTATATCCTTCAAGGGAGGTGTCTTCTAGCAAAATCAAGTAGGTGGAGAGCTATTAAGGGAAGGACAATAACATGTTCTTTTCTCCTAGGGTTTCACACTAGAAATTTCATAATCTTATAAATGAACAAGTAAAAGATACCATAACCATTCAAAAGAAAGAAGGATTGCAGATTTCTACTTACATTCACCAAGAATAATCTAGTCACAAGTTCTAGTTGAAGACTTTCCACCATGAAAATGCAAAAATACACCAATAGAAGCTCCCTCCAAGAGTTCTGCACCACTTAATTCAGCCAATAAGACTTAAAAGAGGGGGAATTTTAGACCTCACACTTCTGTGAGTGAAATATTATGAAAAATATAAGAGATTTTTCCCTTATTTATACAATACAAGTGAACTTTAATTACATTTTAGGTCAAAAAAGGTCGACATGGCCAGTTTACATCAAAAATCCAGTTTTACATAAAAATGACAATTAAAACCCTAATTTTATCTTTTAGGGATGACGTCATTCCCCTCCTAGGGTGACGTTAGGCCCCTTCTTGGAAATCTAGGCCTCCAAAGTAAAATGTTAGGGCTCAAAACCCCTCAGAAACTGCCACATGTTCCAACCAAGCCGTCCTCATGCCAAAACCCTAATTGGATGACGTCAAGGCTCAGAATGATTATGTCAGAGGCCTTCAAGGGCCAATTTCATGGAAAGACCCCCTAGATCCAAGCCTGTCGAGTGCCTTTGGTCGAATGCCCTCCTTTTTCTTTGGTGCAAGCCTCTGGTTTCCTCTGCCCCTAGCTGGGGTCACAACATCCATCTAGTGGGATTATAGCCCCATGGAGGTCTGAACTAATCCTCTCCCCATATGTACTTTTCTGTCGGGCATGGTCTTGCAGTAACAAGTATGCCCTCCATGGGATCATAAGTCACAGGGATCATATAAATGTCAATCACATCGAATAATCAAGTTACCCAAACATGTGCATCAAACCGCCCTTTACCCAAACAAATTCTCTAAGACATTATTCTATTTAACAAGCCAGGTTTGGAGAGGGTCTCATGATGTCCTATTGGGATAATCCTCCTTAGGTGTGGAGTGTTTCCCAAGTGAAGACTAATCTAAGTCATGTAAATGTATGAGATGGTGTAGGGAATGTTTGGGCAAGGGGTGCAGTGATGACAGGGAAATGTAGGTCTTACATGTGGGTGCCTCTATAGAGGGTGAGTTGCACCTTATCATGGATGCAATTGTTTCCTATCCCATTCAATGCCTTTTTAATATTTTTCTTATTTCTTTTTATTTCCATGAGAATAGTTGGAGGACATTGCCCTAGTGTGGTGACCAGTGGTGACATCGTTACCCACAAGAATTTCACGGAGATGAGAAGGTTGGCTTGTTATGAGACCCCCTTTCTCTTGGCTACACAACCAAGAGCCACTACTCTAGTTTTGTGACCAAATGGATGGTAGTGTCATACCACTACATGCCCATGGACCGAATAGGCCGACTCATGATGAGACCTGCTATCCACCAACTAGGTCTTGAGTTTTATTTTTTTTATGGGTCCCCTTTTCTTGCTGAGAAGTCTTTTATTGATTTCTCGGGAATCCCTAAGCGAAGCATCTCAAGGTTTCATCTTGGATTTTAAATTTTTCCAGCCACTTTTACCCACTGGGCCTTTATCCCCTTCTTCCCACAAGGCAAGGTACAACCCTTACTAGCTTAGAAAACCCAATGCCCGAACCAATGTAGGGGAAATATGAAAGGGATAATGATGAAAAGTGGTAAGTATGGAAGGAATGGACGATGACCTTTCATAGACCCACCCAGTGGAAACTCATCCATAAGGGAACCAACTTACTAGGGCATCCTTTAATCCCCCCCCAGGTATGGACAAGTTAAAGAGCATAATTTCCAAGCAAACGTCATGAAACAAAAGAGAATTCAATGCACATATTATGTTTTGAGAATCACAGTGAGACATGTTGAAATAATGTAACTGCGAAGAGTATTCTTATTACTATTGTTATTTTATTCATAGGATTAATCCCCATTGAGGATTAATCATGTCGGTAATTGTATGAGGACCAAATCCCCTTTTGCGGATTGGTCAACAGACAATTATAATATGCAGAATAAGAAGTCGGCCCCAGCAGTTATTATTGAGACCCAAAATTAAATTAAAGGTGGGATTACCCACCCAGAGTGAGAGGTCGGCCCTGCCAGTGAAAACCCTTCACACGTGCCAGTCTTGTATATATAGAGAGGCTAGCACCTCACTTTATCACACAACTCACTTGCTCATTCTCTTATGAGGCAAGATGAAATTACCAGTTGGAGAGAGGGAGAAGAGTGGCACATATTTTGGAGAGGACTATATGTATTGGTTTGAGTTATCTCTTGAACATTGTATTGACAATTTATGATAAGGAAGTTTTTGTTGGGTTTTCTTCCCCTAGAGGGTTTCCCAGGATAAATGGTGTGTCTCTTGTGAATTTGTATTTCTCAGTGATCTTGTTCTTATGATTATCTTATCCATTGAAATGCAAAGAACTATAATAATGGCATAAACATTAACATGGTTTCAGAGCCAACCTGAAGGAAGCATATTTCGCAAGAGGAAAAATGTCACTGTTACCGTACCCAAAAATTAGGTTTTTGCAAAAGTGAATCTTTTCAGCTCCCTAACCACCTAGAAAGCTACACCCTCCCCCAAGGATCATTTTGGCACTAAGAGCGCACTTTTTCAGTGGCTGGATCTTCCGCAAAGTGAAACCCTAGTTTCACAAAAGTACCAGAAGTGCAAGAAAACCAATACAAGAAGTACTAGAAGTACCAGAGTACCAGAAGCACCAGTCCAGAAATCCGCAGATCAGATTTGACGAGGTAAAAAATGGATTTTCTCAGATCCAAGTGTACCAGGCTACTCGCCTCAGCCAAGCGCACCTCCTGGTAAGGTCAAAATTTTATTTTAAGCATTTTCAATTTTTGGTCATTTTCATAGCCTCAAGTACAAGATGTCTGCAAGCATAAAGCTTGTTGAGAAACTAGAAGGCATAGACAACTTCCGTGCCTGGAAGTATAGGATCGGTATAATCCTTGCAGAGAATGACCTAGAAAAATTTATCAAAGAAGAAGTGGAGGAACCTAAAGATGTCATAGAGAAAGTGAAGCATTAGAAGGACTCAATCAGGGCTCAAAGAATCATTGCAGATTCAATCAAAGACCACCTGATCCCATATGTATCATCCAAGAAAAATCCAAAGGAGATGTTTGACTCTCTAAGAAAACTATATGAAGGAAAGAACATCAATCGAAAGATGAATCTAAGATCTCAATTGAAGAATACCAAGATGCAGAAAGGAGAAATGATTCAAGAATATTTCTCCCGAATCTCAAAAATAAAAGAACAGCTAAAAGCGATTGGAGACACCATCGATGAAGACGAATTCGTAATGACGGCCCTAAATGGTCTCACAAGACCTTGGGATGCTTTCATCCAGAAAATATGTGCCAGAAAGGAGAAACTACAGTTTGAGAGCCTATGGGAAGAATGCATCCAAGGAGAGACAAGGGTAGCCAATCGTGAAGCACTACTAGCAAGGGATGATGATCAAGCCCTAGCTACTCATACAAAAGGAGGAAGGAAGAAACCCTACTTCAAAAGGGAATCTCATAGAGAACCTCAACCATCAAACAAATTCAACAACCAAGAATCTCATCCAAGAAATTTTCAGAAGAAAGGACAACGTAAGGGACGAGATATCTCATCTATACAATGTTATCATTGTGATAAGATGGGACACAATGCAAATTCTTGTCCAGTCAGAAAAGAATAATACAAGAGGAAGCACAAAAGGCAACATGCCCACATAGCCGAAGATGAAGAACCACCTATGAAGATGATTAAGGACCATGTCTTGATCTCAACTCTCTCAGGATCTGTATCACCTGGAGAGGACACATGGCTCATTGATAGAGATGCATCAAAACATATGACAGGTAAGAAAAATACTCTCTCTTGTATTTCAGAAAATAAGTTTTCTCATAAATTAACTCTTGGAGATGATTATCAATATCCCATCAAGGGAGTAGGAGAATCAAACTACAAGCTAGATTCAGAAAACTCAAGAACAATGAAGGACGTATTCTATGTACCGGGCTTAAAGAAGAACTTACTCTCCATATCAGCTTTAGACAAGAAAGGCTATAGATTTGCCTTCATAGATGGAGAATTTCTTATGTGGGCTAAAGGAGAAACCTTAAATGAAGCAATCGTCATCGGAAGTGAAGAAAATGGCTTATATAAGCTGAAGGGTCACCCAGAAATTGCCATGACCCATACCATTGAAAACTCATGCAACCTTTGGCATAGAAGATTGGCCCACATCAACTACAAGGCACTACCATACATATGCAAAGCTGTCACAGGTTTACCAGAACTCAAGGTTGATTAAGAAGGCATATGCAATGGATGTGCGCAAGGGAAGAATATCAAGAACCCTTTTCCAAAGAGGGATAGCAAAGCAGAAGAAGTATTGGAACTCATTCATTCAGACGTCTGTGGCCCAATGCCATCATCCTCCATTAGCAGGTATGTATACTATGTATCATTTATTGATGACTATTCTCGTAAGACCTGGATATATGTCTTAAAATCTAAAGATGAAGTATTCGGTAAATTCAAGGAATTCAAAGCCTTGATAGAGAATCTTTCTGAAAGAAATATTAAGATACTCAGGTTAGATAATGGAGGAGAATATACCTCAAAGGAGTTTGTAAACTTCTACAGAGATGTTGGGATCAAGAGGGAACTCAATACTCCCTATAATCCCCAACAAAACAGTGTAGCTGAAAGGAAGAACAGAACAATTATGGAAGCTGTAAAGACCATGATTCACGATCAAGATCTTCCTATGTGCTTATGGGCAGAAGCAGCAATGGCAGTTGTCTATGTGCAAAACTGATTATCCCATAGCGCACTTGGGTTCAAGACCCCAGAAGAAATGTTCACCGGAAAGAAGCCAGAGGTAAGCCATCTCAAAATATTTGGATGTCCAGTGTTTATTCATATACCGAAAGAGAAAAGAAACAAGTTGGAACCCTCCGGAAAGAAGGGAATATTCGTGGGATACTGTGAGGTATCCAAGGCCTTAAGAATATACATACCTGGTCATCACCATATTGAGATCAGCAGGGACATGACCTTTGATGAAGAAGCAACACTTAAGAAATCAAGAAGATGGCAGCTTGAAGAAATATATGAAGAGGAACCTGTAAATCCCAGGATTGCAGAATCTGTGAGGGAAGTTCCTATAGCTGCAGAACCTGTAAGGGAAGTCATAACTTCCCCTGATGAGGAGACTCCTGAAGATCATGATATAACAGAAGTTCAAGAACCTCCTCAAATGACCTTCTCCCATAAAAGAAATCCTTCTTGGGCAAGAGAGCTTATTCAAGATGGAGAGAAGTATGGTGTTCCAAAAGGAACCACAAGACAGGTGAAAAGACCAAAGCCATTCTCGAGTTACATGGCTTTGATGTGCAATATACTTGATGAAGAACCTACATGCTTTGAAGAGGCCATTCAAAAGAAGGAATGGGTAGATGCCGTGACAGAGGAATACCAATCTATAATAAAGAATGATGTATGGGAAATAGTTCCCAGACCAAAAAGTAAGGATGTGGTATCATCAGAATGGCTCTTCAAAATAAAACATGATGCTGATGGAAGTATTGTGAAATATAAAGCAAGATTTGTCACTTGTGGTTTTTCCCAGAAGGAAGGCATTGACTATGAAGAGACATTCGCTCATGTGGTCGGATACACTTTGATCAGGACCATCATAGCTCTTGCAGCTAAGATGAAATGGAAGCTACACCAAATGGATGTGAAGACAACTTTCCTGAATGGTGTTATCGAAGAGGAAGTGTATATAGAGCAACCCCAAGGATTTGAGGTTGACGACGGGAAGTATCATGTCTGTCGATTGAAGAAAGCCTTATATGGATTGAAGCAAGCCCCTAGAGCTTGGTATAGCCATATAGACAGTTTCTTGACGAGCTTAGGCTTTACCAAGAGTAAAGCAGACTCAAATATCTACTTCAAAATTATGGATAATGAACCAGTCATATTACTATTGTATGTGGATGACTTATTCTTAACTGGAGAAGAAAAGCTCATCGTTGAATGTAAACAAAGACTTGCCACATAATTTGAAATGAAATACCTTGGCCTAATGCATTACTTCTTAGGTCTTGAGGTATGGCAGAGTCCAGAAAGGATCTTCCTTAACCAAGGGAAGTACACAGTCGAAATCTTAAAGAGATTCGACATGCTAGAATGTAAGCCCATGAATACACCCATGGAAGCGAAGCTGAAGCTGTTGGTTGATACTTCGTTAGACTTGATAGATGCCACACTGTACAGATAGATTATTGGATCGCCAATGTACCTGATGAACACTAGACCAGACATCTGTTTTGTAGTGAACACCTTTAGTCAGTTTCTGGTAGAGCCCAGACCTGTTCACCTGGTAGCTGCAAAACATGTGATGAGGTACCTTAAAGGTACAATGGATTATGGTCTCAGCTATGATGGAGATCATGACTTCACATTGAGTGGATATACTGATGCAGATTGGGCAGGAAGCGTTGCAGACATAAAAATCACTTCCAGATGTTGTTTTAGTTTGGGATCAGCCATGATCTTGTGGCAGAGTAGGAAGCAATCCAGTATTGCTCTCAGCATAGCGCAAGCAAAGTACATTTTCACATGTTCTGCCAGCTGCAAAGCTATATGGCTTCGAAAGTTGTTGACTGGCCTATTTGACTTGGAGATGAGAGCAACCGTGATTCTATGTGACAACCAGAGCTGCATAAAGATGACAGAGAATCTTGTATTCCACGACAAGTTGAAGCACATAGAAATCCACTATAATTTCATCCGCGACATGGTACAAAGAGGAGCCTTGAAGCTCTAGTACATTAACACGGATGAATAGGCTGCTGACGTGTTGACAAAACCTCTATCTCATGTAACGTTTGAACACTTTCGAGATAAGCTTGGTATAGTCCGAAAGGACCCTCCCTAAAAGGGGGAGTATATATATTCATTCCTTGCTTCTGACCTCGTTGTTAGATGTAAAGAAAGATGAGTCATTGCTTCTGACCTCACTGTTAGACGTAAAGCATGACGTTGTGTGTTCCTTGCTTCTGACCTCATTGTTAGACGTAAAGCAAGATGAGTCATTGCTTCTGACCTCGTTGTTAGACGTAAAGCATGATGTTGTGTGTTCCTTGCTTCTGACCTCGCTGTTAGACGTAAAGCAAGATGAGTCATTGCTTCTGTCCTCACTATTAGACGTAAAGCATGACGTTGTGTGTTCCTTGCTTCTGACCTAGTTGTTAGATATAAAGCAAGATGATTCCTTGCTTCTGACCTCATTGTTGGACGTAAATCAAGATGATGATGATTCCTCGCTTCTAACCTCATTGTTAGACGTAAAGCAGGATGATGTGTGATTCCTTGCTTCTAACCTAGTTGTTAGACGTAAAGCAAGATGATTCCTTACTTCTGACCTCGTTGTTAGACGTAAAGCGAGATGTTGATGATTCCTTGATTCTGACCTAGTTGTTAGATGTAAAGTAAGATGATTCCTTGTTTCTAACCTTGTTGTTAGACGTAAAGCAAGATGTGACTGACACTGAGCTACCATCTTATCATTTGTGACAATGAGCCAGTGTAGTACTGTGATGTGCCAACCTAGTGTTGTGATGAGGTATCATTTTTTTCTGATACATATTGATGCAGATGATGATGGCATTCTTTCGAGAATGATGATGTTGTTGATGAAGAAAACTTCTGATGACTCGTAAATGTGATAGCCAATGTTTCAAGATGATATTGACGATACTGTCCTCCTGATGCCACTGATGATGCAGACCTCTCTCACATGATGTTGTTGAAGAAGACCCTTCTTGTTAAGGGGGAGTGTTGAAATAATGTAACTGCAAAGAGTATTCTTATTATTATTGTTATTTTATTCATAGGATTAATCCCCATTGAGGATTAATCATGTCAGTAATTGTATTAGGACCAAATCCCCTTTTGTGGATTGGTCAACAGATAATTATAATAGGCAGAATAAGAAGTCATCCCCAACAGTTATTATTGAGACCTAGAATTAAATTAAAGGTGGGTTTACCCACCCAGAGTGAGAGATCGGCCCTGCCAGTGAAAACCCTTCACACGTGCTAGTCTTGTATATATAAAGAGGCTAGCACCTCACTTTATCACACAACTCACTTGCTGGCAAGCTGCAATTACCAGTTGGAGAGAGGGAGAAGAGTGGCGCATCTTTTGGAGAGGACTATCTGTATTGGTTTGAGTTATCTCTTGAACATTTTATTGGCAATTTATGATAAGGAAGTTTTTGTTGGGTTTTCTTCCCCTAGAGGGTTTACCAAGATAAATGTTGTGTCTCTTGTGAATGTGTATTTCTCAATGATATTGTTCTTATGATGCTCTTATCTATTGAAATGCAAAGAATTATAATAATGGAATAAACATTAACAAGACATACCATGATACCCAGACTCATTATCTCATGGAGAAAGACCCACTGCTTCGTCATAACCAGGCCGATGGGATGGATGTTGTTGATGTTGATAGATAGGAGTTGTTGAAGAAAATATGGGCCCTCTAGGGCCAATCTCAAGTCATATGGCTCTCGGTACTCCATGTCTAGGACCTATGGGACTCGAGACATAATATCCTTAGTTGTCCCTAGGATAGGGGATAATAGTCATCACTAGACCCCCAAAGTAGTCATCCAAGTCTAGAGAGTAGAAGGAACAATCCTTCATCAAAGGAGAAAGAGAATCCATGGTCTTGGAGCCTGTTGATGGGTCTTAAATCCCTTTAACTCAACAACAGGAACCAAACCCGCCACCGAGGCCCAATCAGACTCTGTAGCGTTTAATGGTGGAATGGTTCTCCAGATTTTGTGATTCGGCCAATTAATCGATTGGCTTTACATTTTCTTACGAAGGCTTTCTCCTTCAGTTTAGACGTTCTCTTTTTTTGTTTTCTCTTAGGTAGGACTGATATAAGATAAAGCTGGTATAAACCAACTAGGTGACAAAGTGGGAACAAACTAAACAGTTGGAGAAGAGGCTGAGCTTGAGATAACCCTTTACTCTAGCATGTAGGCAATGATCGTCTACCATAGGCCTAGTACTAATACATTAACTGTGTGAGTATTCAAATTACTCACTAAGATACAAATTATCAGAAGAAAACATGCATGCGATAAAGAATGGCAAGTAAAATAATTCACTTAAATCTAATCATCCATCACATAATAACACAACGATTCATTTTTATCATTAAATAAAGAACCGTAAAACATTGCATCAGATAACTTATCAATAGATTTAATAGCTCTTACTCATTTTCTGCATCCATTCATGAGACGAAATATGAAATAATTATTCTCCACATCCAATCATACACGCATTTGATGAAAACATAAAATTGTCTCTAGTCCAAAAGGACTTCTCAATTAAAGGCAGCTCCGAAATAGTTCTTAACAAAACCAACAATGAGAGTTTCTTGCAACAACGATCGACCTTTAACTAATCGGTCGATGATCCTATTTATAACATAAAATTAACTAAAAACAACAGCTGAAGTGTAGATAAGTAAAACAAAATTCACCACGTGGCATTCTCTCCTATCAGTTTGTCTAAGAGTCATCTCAAGATATCACTTAAGAGGGTGACTCTTCTCATACTCCGACCACTTGATTAACATCTCCTCGCAGGTGTTGGCATATGGGAATCTATGTTGTTCCATCGGGGCCGCGTAAATCTCTCTTATCTCTACCGCATGTGCTTGATACTTGACAAGACTGGCACTTAACTGTTGCAACATATCCTGAGATTTGATCGGGTGTTCCATAAACTATCGCACCTGACCTGGCGCCATGTGTGCCACCTTTGTTATTTCTTCGGCCCATGCTAAGTCTTGCTCGATGTGCGATTTGAATATGTCGCGCAAGTTGACAAAGTCATCAGGTGTGCCAAACTCAAGGAATCTGATGTCTTTCATCACCCGATTGATCTTGATCCAGTTTTTCTCGCACCTGGCCCATTTCTCTTAGATGTATCGGTGAGGTTCCCGAGCCATTTTTTCCCAATACTCGGTCGATTTCCTTATACGATCAAGACTACTTTCTTTCAACACCCGAATGTCATGTTCTTCTGTATCTCGGCCCTATTGGATTGCACCAATGTAGTCAACTCTCTCCACGGCTTGCTGCGCTTTCTCATACCACCGCTCCATATCCTTGCACGTCGCAAGTGCCATGAGGGTGTCTTCCTGGAACTCGACTATCCTTGCAGTGAATAGGTGTCTCTCATCTGTGAACTTGTTGTAGGCCTCCTGACACTCGCTCCTTAGAAACATCATGACCTGTGTGGTGTCCTGATAGTATTTTGCAAAGTGGCGCAAATGTTCCAATACCTTTAGGGTAGCGGCCAGCTCCTCTTCATCTCCTTTAGCTCTGTCGAGGGTGGCATCTGTGATCGCCATCCCTGCACTGATGAGTTCGAAAGTTTTAGCATGCTCTGTGTTGATTAGATGTTCCTCCGTAGTGATGAGGATGGAGCGATCTAAAGTGATCCTCCTCTTCTTCGTGGTTCTTTGGATGATAGCCTTCCTTTTCCGATCATAAGCTATAGCATGTATGTCAGCTACTTCGTCCACAGGTTCGAGAATCTGTTGATCCCCCCATGTGAGTGTATTCCCTAAACTCCCGACGGTATATACTTGTTCAGGGTTGGGTTCTTGAACTTCCTCCCTGTGTTCTGAAGGCCCAGCTTTTGTCTGTCGCTCCTCAGGGGTTTGGGTATCAATTGAAACTGAGGCATCGGGGATATGATGGGTACTTTCTTGGTCATTGGTCATTGAAACGTCGATTGTCTGTTGTGGAATTTATTCACTTTGTTCGCCCGACCCTGGCTCATCCTTCGGGTTGTCCGCTTGAGTTTCTAGTGCATTGGGTACCTAAGTGTCTGAGGCACTTTCGACTTCTTGTTCACTCTGTGGAATCCCCTGACTTTGAGAATCAGGAACTGAGGAGGATGCCTTCTCTAACTCGTTTTCCTCTTCAATGTGTACCAGGGTTACAAGAGATACCTCCGGGCTCTCATCATCATCATATATCTTTATCATCTCGCTTAAGGGGTTTGACGAAATTGTCCTCCCGGATGTTCTAACTATCTCTGGTTGAGCCGAAACACCTATCGGTGATCCCGTCGGTGGCGTTGTAAACTCAGGGTCGTCTAACCCAGTAATTTCATCAAGATCTATAAATTCAAGGCCGTTTGGGCCCGCTTGGCTTCTATCTGGATTGTCTTCAGGGAGCCTTGCCATGTTTAGGTTGTCCAGGTCATCTTGTAGCTAATCAATTATCCGATGTGCATGTTCTAACATGAGTAACCCCCTCTCCCACGTGTCCCGAGCCTCGGGGGAACTTTTATCTTGCACTGGGGTTACCCAAGGAATCTTTGTTGTTTCGGTCGCTACCTGGGGAGCTTCTATTACTTTGACCGTTATCATTTATTCTCTGACCCTGAGGGCTCCTTGAGCCAATTGTTCTATGATTCTTCCTATTCATCCAGGATCATGGCTCTGAACTTGGTAATTTTAGGGTCAGTCATCCTTGCCACCACTTCATCCCAATCTTGGGCATTTTCAGTGAAGACCTCGTCTTCGAATTTGTCATGGGTGTATGGCTAGCAGGACAACACTTGCAATGCATGCTTCAAGACTAGACCCCTTGGGTCATGTTTGCCGAAACGGTTGGTCTATAATCGGAACTCAAATTGGCTCAGTCCTTCCTACTTGGATTGAGTGGTCTCTTTTACTACGTAGAAACCTCTATGGAATCCATAAGGTATAAATGTACGCTTCTTGTCTTTCACCAGAGTAGCGTTGTAACCTTGCAAGATGGTCTAGTAGCATATTTCCCCCACAACAAGCTAGTCGGGGACATGTGCTAGTAGGAGATGAGGTGCTCCAGTGGCCCCAAATACCCTAATGTAGGTATCACGTTCATCCAGATACCAGTGGACAACTTTTGCTATCACCTTTTTTGCCGCAGCCGATAGCCTCAGACACTCCTTCTTGAAAAGAATAAAATGAATGCGCGTGATGAATTCATCGCAGATGAAGGAGTAGGATTTTTTGTACTTGTTCTCCCATAAGACGCTGAAATATACATGGACCAGAATTCTTAGATGTGCCAGCTCAAGTTCATTTTGGAAAAGACATTTCTAATGCAGATGACGTCCAATAAATAAGAAGCCATGTAGAAGGATGGAGTCTCTCCTTCTTTCGACGTCTGAGCCTGTTGTATGCAAATGCTCAACTGCTTGGAAATGATGGCACCCAAGTTAAAACCTCTCCTAGAAATGGATATTGTGTAAGTTAGAGGCATCCATGCCTCTGAAAATCTGGAGTAGTCTTTCTCCCCATACAACCAGTAGATGAGGACCATTAGATAGATATACGGCTCCCTTAAGTTGGTCGTTTTGTACCAATCGGAGGTCCGATTGGTGTATTTTTCGTCCTCTCTCCACCATGAAGCCATCACCCAATTGGTGTCATGGTGCTCATAGAATTTTACGAGAAATCAGTGTTCAGTTGCTCCTCCGGGTCTCTAAGCTTGTAATAATTTTGCACCTATGTTGGAAGGAAAACCACGACACACTCGTCATTGTCGTCGTTGATCAGGCACTTCTATGTCTCTGTGTGGTCAATGAGCCACTTCAGGAGTTCTATGCAGGGAACACTGGAATTCTGTTGACCACCATGTGCAGGTACGACCATCGGATGTTCGAAAAAACTTTGTTGTCGAGCTTCCTCATATCGGGGTCGTTGTGAGGGATATATTCCAGAAATTCTTCCTGGTTGATCTTCTTGAAGATTTCTCCCCAGTGCAGGAGTACGGACTTGGTCCCTGTGTTTTCCTCTATGTCTCCAAATGTCAGGGGTTGATTGAAAGGCTTATTTGTAGATGTCCTAATGACCGGTTCTGGCCTTGGAGCAAATTCTAATTGTTTTGTGACCGCTGGGGAAGATCCTTCTCCTACCTCTTGTTCTTTTAGTTTTGACACCCTTGGTGACCGCCTGGTGGCTGGTTTCTTGGAGGCATTGTTCCTACAATCAAAACAATGATTTAGGGCATGTGTATAGAGCGACATTGGATAAAAATGTATATATGAAGTGAAAAAATAGAAAATCTAGACTGGTACATACCTGTAACGTTGCTAAACCTTGTTGTTTGATACTCACAGGATCTCAGAATCTTTTGAATTGCTCGTCTCGCACCTATGGATGGTCTGAAACTCCTTTGCATGTAGAATGGTATTGTTTAGAATGGCTCAAGAGAATTTAAATTGGGAAGAGCTTACCGTGTCGCATCAAACGATTAATTTGGGTGATGAGTGAAATTCAAACAAATCTACCGCCGAATCTCTGCAATTTAATTCATCATGGGTTGACGACGGAGGCACAGAGGGTGATGTGTTATATCGGCAATTTCAAACGGCCTTTTGATTTGCACACGAAGTAACAACTAATGCGATATTTGGAATCAATTAGTTCTTTAAATTCTCTGAATCTAAACGTATCTAGCGCTAAAACGTCCCATCGTGTCGCTTTCCTAGTGGGCAGATCGGGGATCGGCAATGTGTTATGGATGTTTCCATTGATATCCTTACACCGAAAACCTTCGACGTCGATCAATTTCATCGTATGGTGCTGACGTGGAGAAACTAGCTTGGGACACATGGTAATGAAGACCGGTGACCTAACTCCCGAGTATTAGTCAGAGTTGGGACTTTCTTCCAGTTGTGCATTCTTAAACTAAACCTGGGATTGTCGATGTCGAAAAGGTATCAGGGATCGACAATCGGGGATGAACCTATCGCGTATTTTTATTTGAGTTAGCGTCTTTGAAAAAATGTCGATGCCGAAACGTTTCGAGAATCGATGATCGAGGGACATTCCTTAGCGTGGTCGCAATGTTCATCGTGATTCGGTTTTCTCCGATTCCGACCAACGCGTCGGTGATATCATTTCCTTTCCTTTTAAACGTTACTCCCTTCGCCTTCTATCGACGCTGAAGGGGATCGACTATCAGTGATTTTCATAGGTGATACTCATTGTGAAACAAAATATTTGTTTCTTCAATGCTGGTGAAGATCAGCACTCGGCGACTGAGGTTTTTCTGAGTGATTCTTTTACACATCTTAATTCCTTCCGATGCTGAATTTTGAAGCGCATCGAGTGAAGTGCTTTAGCTATTTGATTCCTTATTTCTTCAATTCATGGGGTTTTCATAATTTAGACAAACTTGAAAAGCTAGCGAGAGTCAAGATAATAAGCAAAGACAAAACCTTTCTCGAAAGAAAATTGAATTCAGACGGTGCAAAGATTAAGTGGTACCCAAAAAGTGAAAAAATTGACATAGGATTTTTAGGGTGTGTTGAGTACTCAAAAAATGGCAACTTACTAGGTGAAAGCAAAAAAATTATTCCTTCCTCGGGCTCGGCAGATGAAAAATATGATTAGGAACTTAACTGGCTTTCATCAAGGCTTCTTTTACCCTTGTATTTGGAATTTCCCCAGTTGGCGTGTCTGGGCCTGCCTATGGGGTTTTTAAACCTTTATTCCACCTTCTTTTCCTGTAACCATGACTCACACATTATGTTAATAGGAGTCTAGTAAAGCAGTCACTAGCACTAGGCCTTTTAGTTACCTTCATTCATTTGCTACGGTCTTGCTCTGCTGCCAGCGAGCCTCCATAGCCCCAGTGGAGTCACTCTGACGTCACAGACCTTGCTCTGCTGCCAACGAGTGTTCATAGCCTCGGCGAAGATATCTGCATACCCTCTCCTACTATGTGCTCATTTGATATAGTTGACTTTTATTTTGGCAGAATGCCCTCAGCGAGCGGGAGAGGAGGATGTCTGTTATTTGCAAAATTATGAGGAGGTTAAGGTGAAACTCACTAGCTATGTCTCTAAGGTGCATGTAGTCCTTTCCATATTTCCTTCTTTCCCTTAAGTTTTTACCAAACCACTAATCAGACACTTCTGCATTTCCCCAAGGTTGTTCATCTGCACAGGTTAGGTAGATAATCCCTTGAAACAACTGCAGGTTACTCAGTGTTTCTTGTGTTTGTGTGTGAGCATTGATTTAGGAAGAGAGTTCGTTATGTCGCATGATTTGAGGTCAATGATTGTCTTGCTTAACACAATACTTCAAAATATTAGAAGCATGATCACAAAAGACAAAACAAAGTATAAATGAAAAAATACAAATCGACGCATAAAAAA